>JAQFXN010000328.1:0-24060 GCA_034693365.1 Liacarus xylariae | reverse complement strand
TAAATTTTGGTTTAAAATACAATTAAATTAAACTTCTTATATACTTATTATAAATAGTATTTTTAATGTTTATAGGAAATGTTTTCGACTTTTTGGGACTTTTTTCTCATAATATTCGACTTTTTGGGAATCGATTTAATGGGAAAAATATTTTCGACTTTTTGGGATGTAACCCAATTTTATATGATCGGGCTACTTTCTTTGTATTTACGTTTTAGAAGTTAGTCTGGTTTTAAATTAAGACTCAGATAAGAATATTTTCAAAATATAACTCAAAAATAATTACTAAATTTTAAATTTAGTTAATTAATTACGTCACACCTCTTTGCGAGTTTCTGTTATCTCCACAAGTGAAGGACAAATGGAGTTTTATACTATAATAGTAATAAAAATTCAAATATCTCTATTTTTACTTTAACAAATCGTCGTGTCTTCTCACTAGATATACTAGATTTTAAAAACCATTCATTAGTTTTATGTTCAATTAACAAAATATCACACCTCGATCCGATATAAATTAACATCAAGTTGAACAAATTCCTGAAATCGAAATTTGAAAACATTCAATTCTGATTAATAATTGAGATTGTATTTATATACAGGTGTTATTTATTTAGACAAAAACTTAGTATTTAAATACAATTCCTTATATAAATACAAAAAGTGGACTAATTCCAAAAATATCATTTCGATTTGAAATCTGATTCTATTTTAATAATCACTATAGAATTATACTTCTGATTGGTATATTTTATTCATAAATATTCTTTTATAAATTATATATTCAACTATAAATTTTATAAACAATTAATTATTCATAAAATATTTTGCATAAAATTCCACATTGTCTTTAGAAATTTCAAGAAATATGAAAAGTATAAGTATTTGGTTGTCTTCTTCGAATTCCTTGTAAATTACAAGATTGAAAAAGTTAGAAAAAGTTTTTCCCCAAGTTTTATCAGACAGAGTAGAGTCTGTTTATCGAAATTGGAAAACCACCATAAAAAAAGATTGGAAACCTATATCATACAAATATCAGCAATCAGAAAAGTGCACCTGGATATAATTGCTTTTCCGCTTTATAATTTATTTTAAATCTGAGTTTACACATATAAACACAAATAAATTTATTGGAATATAAGAAAAAATGTGCGAATTATTTTCTATAAATCAAAAATAAAATGTATATTTTTAAAGTAATTAATTTTTTATTGTTTACGATCATTATAAAAATCATTGCTAAAAACATTAAAGATGTTATTCTTATTGGTGCTGGAATAAGTGGTATGATAAAATTCTTAAACTTTTATAGTTAGGCCAAGTTGAAAAATCCAATACACTATACATTTATAGCATAGCATGGTGACAGTAAGTCTATTGCGATAGAATTCCTCGCATTTCATATACATAAACAGCTGAAATAAAATTAGAAAAAATATAACCAGAGTTTGGAAAAATCTTTTATTCTTGTTTTTGTAAAAATAGCATAATATAAGAAAAATTATAAAATTCGTAAATATTATTAAAGTGACACAATTAATGAAAATTTAATCATATTCCCATGATTTCAAAGTTCCGTCTGTGCGAACAGGAGTATATAAAATTTGATATACTCCTGTGGCATTGATTCAGTTAGCTTTAGTAAAGCTTTATATTTTTCAAAAGTCATACCCCTGGGCTCAGATTGTTTTTTAACATTTTGTAAGTAATCTGGTTCTACTGAATTAATCATGTTATTTTAGTTAATTTTTTAATACCCGTACTCTGGTTGTATTTTTTAAATTTTATTTCAGCTGTTTATGTATATGAAATGCGAGTTCTATCGCAATAGACTTACTGTCACCATGCTATGCTATAAATGTATAGTGTATACAGTCCTAGTAAAAAAGTTTAGTACACAATGCATGGACTTTTAAATATTATTTTATGCATTTTCCGGTTATTAGGTGTAGACTTCGGGTGCAATTAATAATTATAAAATATTCTCAAAATTCATTTTACATATATATTCACAAATTAAAGTTTATATAATAATAATAAAACATTTAATATAAATATATATTTAAAATAATAATCCTTTTATTTCAAAATGAAAATGATTAAATAAGATATTTGGTATTGAAGACGCAAAGTAAAATGAATTTATAATCTATTTATCTAAGATTGGCGATTAAAATTATAGCATATTAAATATTAATTCAGAGTTTTCATTTTCGTTTATTTAGCAGATTTATAAATACTTATTTAGTGTTCAAAACATTTAGTGTCAGATAGTGTAATTTTACCAAATATTGTGATTTTAAAAGATGATCTAAGTTTAATCAGGGGAAAATTAGAAAAATTTGAACCTGCAATGAATTTGAGTTCAATTTTTAAACAAATGTTATTATAATTTCATATAAAATAAAGCTAAACTTTTTAAATAACAAAATAACAATAATCTTTATAAAATACAAATTACAATGCTTTCAATGAGTCCGCTAAGATAGTTTGAAAAAGTTATTTTTATATTTATTAATATATTTAAAATACCTAGAACGATTAATTGGTATATGTTCAATTATTATTATTGAATTTATCAAGTACTTTACTAAATAACTTTTTATTAATCACTTTTTAAATATTAATTTAAAAATGTGCTCCAGACTAATTTATCTTACAAACTAGAAAATTAACTATTTCAATTGTATTAATTTTGACTTATAGGATATTTATTTTTAAATATGGAATTGATTTAGTTATTATCAAATAAGATGTTGTTTGTATATTTTTCTATAAATAAAATGTATTTTGGAGTGATTTTTGCCCTTTATGAATTGCATCCGCAATCTATGTAATTACCGGAAAATGCATAAAGAAATATTCAAAAGTCAATGCCTTGTGTACTAAACTGTTTACTAGGACTGTATATTGAAATTTAGTGAGTTAAACTACTAAGCTTGAATACTCCCGTGATTAATCTACACTTGACTTCAACTCATATCATTGTATTTATGAATAATAATTTCAAATTCAAATTATTTTCATTTTGATGTCCGCTAAGTTCAACATCGGCTCCTTTTTTGGTTTGTTGCTTTCAATAATTGAAAATGTTGCCAAAATAGCAGGGGTATATTTTTTCAAAATCTGAAAAATGCACAATAAGGTAAAAATACAACTTTCTCAAGGGGGGGGGGGTATTTTGCCAAATCTCAAACTCAGGGGGAGTATTTAGGCTATATTTAGGAGTATTGGGAACTTGTCTGAATAGAAGTCAAAAATGCTTTAATCATTGCTTTCATTAAATGTTTTGAATATGTTTTACAAGTTTTCTCTCATTTCCGGCATTTTTGATGAATTGACGCAAAGATTTTCCCAAAAGTTCTAAAAAGCAATAAAAGAGAGAAAAGTTTTATTTTTGATTCTAATCTCGTTTTAATGCAATAAATATTTTGCGACATTTGATATAAACATTTTGAGTTCTAATTATAACTCTTTAGAACTAAAAAGTCATTAAACAAAAAAAAACTCAAGACTTTTAGCTCATTATTACCGATGGTTGCAATAGTGTGTATATCGACACAAATGTAACATTGAATTCTATATTGTAAATCATAAAATTGGCATGGGCCAGTATATAACTAATATTATAATCACCGTCCTTGTCATTATAATCATCAGAGACCTTGTTTTTATTACTAATTTCAACTCTATTAGAAAAACAAAAACTCTATTGGAAAGTGTCCTGTCACAGTTTTAAATAGCGTTGAAATTATTGAACAGTCCATTTGCATTAAAATCAAGATCTCTGATTGCATCAGCTGTATATACAGTTAAGAGAAATCCTAATCGAGAGTTTGTCTGTAAGTCAGCTTATCTTACATTACTTCGTCCAAACGAAATACATAAGCAGTGAAGTCTAATCTATTCGCGCCTCTCGATTAGGATTTCTCGATAAGTATTATAGTAGTGACAGCACTGGAAATTAATAATAAACTTGTGTTGTATTAAATACAGTAAAAATTCTATGTGTGTCAGAGAAAACATCTTAAAAATTTTAAAATAGATAATTTTACTCAGATATTCACTATACAGTATATGTGATATATAATATTAATATTTGTTATGAATTTTATAGTTTAATTCCCGGTTGATTTATAGTTGCACTCAATTAAATATGTTCTCATTCAATGACTTTATTAATTAGAGATGGCCAATGGGAGTACTATAATAGCCAAATTGCCCCTTGTCTACGAAAATGGCTGTCACTCCTTGATGAAAAGTTGTCAGATTTGAATAAAATTTAAAACGTTGATAGAGAGTAGAATGAGATTAATAAAAATGCAAAAAATTTCTATGTTAAAAATTAGTTTAAAATATTCTCAAAAATTGTTGCGCCAGTGTGATTAGCTGGATATAATCCATATATGTCCATAATTTTTCAATTAGTTGCACATATAACGAAAGTTTTAGCTATAATCTAAACTTTATGAACAACATGCACAGTTTTTCAAACTCATATAAGCAAGACTTGTCATTTTTTCGAAAATTTTTATTTTGATGAAATTCAGTTTGTTAGCTGTGAGCACTCAAAAGATTTTCTTCGGAATGCTGTTCCAAATGAAAAGCTCTTTCAAATGAATAAGACACAAATTTTTGAATACTCGCAGCTAACATAGTTAATTTGATGTTCGAATATTTCAATGTTAGTTTATAGTAACTAGATAAACTTTTATATTGATATTTCCTTTGTATTTGCCCTCCTCTATACATAATCTATTAATCATTTGAATTGAGTTTGTTTTCAAATTTTTTTGAATTGTTTATAAAGTTTTGCTTAAATATGCATGTCGAAGTTTTAACAGAAATATGATCTAGTACATAAGTGCCAATTATTGTTTTAATCAGAATCCTATTATCAGCACAAAAATAGGTTAAATATTCGAAGAGATTATAATATTTTTTAAATAAATTAAATCTATAACTCTTTGAAGTAATACTGAAAGCAATTCTTGTTAAACAGAAGTGATTCAGAATTGTGCGGCAATTGATTCCAATTCAAAGACAAGATTCTTGTGATTAAATCATTTGAAGAGATTTTAAGACAATATAATATAAAACAAAAATCATTTCCAAAAGAGAATTTCCATAATTTGGTTATGACTTCTCCAACAGATTCTCATTTGAAAAATGATTTCAACAAAATTAATACCAAAACAAATACTGCATTTTTCATACCAATGCGCTATATTGTGGCCGCACTCGTCCTTATGGCCACTTTTGTGCTATACATGTGTCGAATCAATTTGAGTGTAGCTATTGTTGCGATGTCTAAGTTTAATAAAACCAGTTCTGGAAGTGCTTCTGGAAGTGATGTCTGCGACGACGTATATAAAGACACAGCGAATACAAACTCAACGAAAATAATTGAAGAAAGTGAAGGAGACTTCGATTGGGATGAGAAGACACAGGGAGTTATTTTGGGCGCATTCTTCTGGGGATATATTCTGTTTCAAGTGGTCGGCGGAAGACTGTCTGAAGTGTTTGGGGCCAAATGGTTGTGCGCCGGAGGGATCACCGCATCGATTCTCATCAATGTATTGACGCCAATGATTGCCAATTCTGGTTATTATTACTTATTATTGGGAAGTCGGGGTGCGTTAGGAGTGTTCCAGGCATTTGTCTTTCCCTCTTGTTATGCCCTCTTTTCCAAGTGGGCACCCGATCACGAACGCAGGTATTGATCATTTGGAGAATATTCTCCTTCAATATAGCATTCAATTATAATTTATACTATTTTTGAGACATTTATCTTAACTTTCAGTACATTTCTCTCATTCACAACAATCGGAGGTAATATCGGAACGATTGCCACTTCAGCAATGGCTGGCTATTTATCAAAGCACGGCTTTGCCGGGGGCTGGCCCTCAGTCTTCTATGTCTCCGGTGATTGGAATTATTATTAATTATAATTTTAATATTAATTAATTGAATCTTTTGATGAATTTTTAATTAAAAATATAATTTTAATCCAAAACCTTAAGCAATGTTTGCTTGTGTTTGGCTCTTGTGTTGGACTGTATTTGTGAGAAGTGAACCTAAAGATCACCCGTGGATTTCAGATGAAGAACTTCATTATATCCATTCAAATATGAGCGCCAATAACAACAAATCTGCCAGTAGTAGGACGAGGACAGTACCCTGGAGGCATATCTTCACCTCAATGCCAGTGATCTCAGCTATAACTATAAAATTCACCCTCAATTGGTGCTATCAGTTGTTTTTGCTTAAACTTCCCGCTTATCTGCAAACAGTATTCCACTATCCCGTGGATCAGGTGAGACATATATGAATGGCTTCTATTATGTAATCAAATGCAAACAAAAATTAATGCAATCTTTGGCTCATTTTCTGATAACTTGATATTTATTGAATAGAGAATAGATTTTTAGTCAAAGTATTGAATATAAATTTATAAATTCACCTATTTTAAATGGATAGGCAGGTGAGGGCATGAAGATTACTCTCTAAATGGCACAAAAGGGTATATTCGAAATTTCTTAAGCGATTTTCGAAAAAATGATTTAATCAAGTTTAAAATTATGCTACAATATCCACTAATAATCTTCGAAGCTCGTGCCGAAAATAAAACCTCGCTAATTTTGATTTGAAAAGTACTTCTTGAGGACAAACCCATTGAGAGATGAGGTGTTGCTCTTTCTCTGATAATATTTCAATCATATCTATTCGTCTTCTAATAGACTTTCACCTGGATTTGTGATTTCTGGAGATAAAAATTAGCATTAATTAAACGTTGCCATTATAATTGCTCTATAGATAATTCCTTTATAAAATTTTTCATAAAAGCTACTGAAATTTCAAAATATGTTTCATGACTTTTGTAATAATTTCCATAGTTTTCAAATTACTTTTCATAACGAATATAAAGCGAGTGTTGAATCAAAACTTTTCAAATGAATATTGGACTCAATGAATGCGATTGAGTTATGAAAAGTAATTTGAAATCTACTGAAAATCATTTTAAAACTCATGAAATAGTGAGGCAGTAGCAGGGATGCGCAAATTTGGGGTCCAGCCCGGAACACCACTTGTGATTTTGGCTGATACCACCTAGTTCGCTCACGAAGTACTCCCTCCCATAGCAAATTTGAGAAAAAGGCGCCGAAGGCGCCATTTTCGGAATATTTTGTGTAATTTTGTCTAAATTCTTGGAAAAACAACAGAATTTTGTCAAATTCTTGCTAAATTTGGTCAAATTTTGTTAAATTCTTACAGAAATCTTGGACAAATTTGTGACGTCACAGCCCGGAATACCCCGCCCTTACATTTCAAGAAGCCAATACCCCCTTGAAATTTTTTTTCTTTGCGCATCCCTGGACAATAGTAAAATTTATGAAAGACATTTTTGAAAAACCCTGTATTAAACTATTTTTTTATGAAAACTTTATTACTACACCTGTGTTAATAAAATATAACCTCATAGAGCCTAACCTTAAGAAAAATAACTCAATCATGTATTAAAGCATTTTATTTCTATTAATTCTTTTGCTATATTAACATAATTTTCTTATGAGAACTATTAGTGTAGAAAAACTTTGGCATACCAATTCCTATTGTAAAATAAATATAAGATCATGGAGAAATAGGAATTCGAATGTCCCATGCCACTTATGTATTAGAGTAAAGTGCATTAAACTATTTCTCGTTTTCCTGATTCTGATTTCATTGTTTTCCTGATAACCAGAACGGACTCATCAGTTCATTTGTTTATGTGGTTCTAACCATTAGGTAATAAATTCTAATTAATCTAAAATTAAAATCTAATCATTTATTTCTTTCTTAAAGTCTTTTTGTCGCCGGTTTTCTCTCAGACTATTTATTGCGGAAAAAGGTATTCAAAAAGACAATAATCAGAAAAATATTTGCTGTTATTTGTGAGTAAAACAATTAATACTACTGTATATAGAAATTGAGTATTACTCTTGGCAATTTTGTTCTATTTACACATTTATTCGCAATTACTTTGATATTAATTTATTTCTAAATTATTAAAAGTTCACAAAATTAGAAGAAATGTCTGATACCTCTGACAATTCAAGTGTTCGCCTATCCTTATGGGTCATAAATCATGATTCATATTGATGTGCGCTTTAATTTAAATGCATTTGAGTGCTAAACTATTTTGAATCTAGTTAAATTATTGATTAGCAATATACTGTAGAGATGTAATAGATATTTGAATTCTAGATATTTGTGAAAAGCTTAGACTAATTTGTTAATCACATTCTTCTATTGTGCCCAACAATAACAGAACCAATCTCTCAACTCCTGTTAAGTCTTTCATTCGTCCAATGCATGATATTTATTATTATGTAACGGTGCTCTATATTGCTACTAGAGATACAGTAGAGATACAGATGCATTGTTAGCTGTGAACAGTACAGCTGGAGATATACAGATCTAGGAATCTACTGGAATCTGTGTGCATTGGTTTTCCTGCCTGACACATTGTCTGTTAGGACAGAATAGGCAGGAATATATTTCTGGGTCAACTACTTTTAACTTTTGATTTGATTAACTTGTTTAAGCTGATTTAATTGAAATATTTTAGCATGATTATAATCATTTAAATGAAATATCCATATTGTGAAATAAATCAATTCAGACGATCATTTATAGATAAATGAACAAGAATGTATGACTTAAATGGCATATCAATTGATTAACATTGGATTTATATTCTAATATATTTAGCAACAATTGGTACAGCAATATGTTTGGCAGCCATACCACTGGCGAATTGCAACAACACTCTTGTCATAACTTTACTTATGCTCGTGAGTTATTTAATGCATTTGTTATTGTTTAAAGTTAACAAATTTGCAAAGATCAAATTTAAATATTTCTCATTGAAAAGGGAATGTTCCTTTTTGGAATGCAATCGGGAGGAGATATTCCAATAGTGGCCGGTATGTCCGACAATCAATTGAAATTAATTTCTTTAATAAATTAAATAAAATTTGGTTTTTATTTTATTCTTTTATTACATAACCGATTGGCAAATATCCATTCGATAGACAGTACATTCAGTGCAGTATATACACAGTCTCAATAGCTAACTGATGCAATGCTAGTGACTGCTCTGTTCGCGTACTGTTCTTATGCACATAACCTTTTATGCATTACTATTGCATATTCTCTATATATTTATATAAACTCTATTTTAAAAAGTACATGTGTTATTAGTAATGCCATTAGCATGTTTAAAACATAAGGCAAAACTAAAAACAGACCTGGTGATCGCACTGTTATAATCTAAAACTTATAGTGATTGAAATCAAGTTTGCAATATTGAGCTTAAGATAAAAGTGAATCAGAATATTCTTAATTAGAACTATTAATAAGATATTAGGGCTTGAATTAAGAATCACTTAAATAATAACTTTAACTCTTATCGCATAATAGATATGACCAACAAATACGCGGCCACAGTGTTTGCCATCAGTAACACAGTGTCCATGACTTGTGGTTTCATAACACCACTTGTAATCGGTTGGATAGTAGAAGCCAGTGATCACATTCGCCGCCAATGGAGTTATGTATTCTATTTGTCGGCCGCTCTTAATGTATTCGGTTGTGTTGTATTCGTTATATTCGGTTCAGCACAACAACAACACTGGGATAAAGAGGAAGAAGACATAGAAAAACCCGAATATATCACTAAAATATAATTCCAATATCTTCTTAGACTATTAATACAGTACTCACAGCACTTGCTAATATGCCCTTGGTGGTCATCTACACGGATAAGGACAAGGACTGAGTTCAACTGATTTTATAAATAACTACTATATATATTGTAAACATTTTAATGTATTTCTAATGACTTTTACAGACTATTATTTTATGCAATCATTCTTATTATTATATTCTTATAACAAACTAACAAAAAGAAAAATGAGAATAAAAAATATTAAAGTTATTAATTTGAACATGGACATATGAATATATGAGCATACATTAATGTATTTGCATTTTATACAATGCAAGGCTCAATTTCAAGTTCAGGTGTGAAGTTCTCAATTTATTTTTCTATGACTGTACGACAAGAGTAGAAACTTAACACCCGATAACTAAATTCCTCAAAAGATTAGAAATACGAATTCTAAACCGCCCTTAAAACCCACTTAGAGTAGGCGTGACATACACTTGATGTGTGAATATATTTAAAACACCTAAAGTACTAAATTTCAATACGATTTTCAGAGAGAATTTATATTCAAAAATAACTTCAATTGATGGACAAAGTCTCAAATATTTATGAGATTTATTTGTGCGCAAATCATTAAAAATAATTGTATTGGAAGTGTGAAAAAGAAATGAACAAGTTAATGAATTACTAAATTCGAAACCAAGTAAAATTAAATTTATAAAATCAGAACTTATGAACAATGAACACATAAGAGTGTCATTTCAATAAAAAATAGAATTAACATGCTAGAACTAATTTTAAGATCGAGAATCCAAAACTCATCTCTTGATTTGGCATTTTTAAAAAGATTTGATTTTCATTATTCACAAAAATAAGAAATATTACCAAAAATAATACTCAAGATGAAAACGATAATTAATTTATTTAATTACAGAATATGCACGAATTCAGTATTTTTGCGTTTTTGAGGAATTAATCGTTTGTTTGTATGAAATAAATTAAGTTGAATATAATGTTTAATGATTTCAACATAAATCCAAAGCTGTGTTCGTTTGCATAGGAATGCCTTCGATTGGATTTTGTGGACAAAACCTGAGGGTTTGGTTGTGTCTAATACTGAGAATAGAATAAATGATTTTAAAAATGCAAATGTTATATGAATTTAATTATACTTCATATTTGTTATCCAAATCGGTTCAACTGTAACACTGGTGACGAATATTCTGTAATTCTCATACAAATGACTATCGATTTGATTGTTATCCCAAAACACCTCAATTCCTAATAAATTCGTTGAATAGTTTGTGTCTATTGTGGCCAACAAATGAGTGCTGGAGTTATATAAGAATTGATGAGATCTTCATATAAAATAAGATTTTTCTATCAATTTCTCAATGAAATACTGTTTTAAAATTGAAGACTATTTACCCAAAAATATTAAGCGCCCAGTTTTCACTGTCTCCGCGCAATACTATCGATAAATTGCCGATTTGTGAATCATATGTATTCCGCGGATGAGATGGCAATTGTATTTCTATATGAAATTGTCGTACTATTGAAAGAGAATTTATAAAACCTATTAATTACTGAATAATTAAAAATTTCTTATACAATGACTTAAATTTCTATAGAGAATAGAGCCTATGATAGGAATCACTACAATAAAGGACTAAATATTGAGAATAGTCTTTTGAAAATCATTTAAAATATATAATGGCAATATATATGCCTTTAATTAGGAGTGACCATGATCTTTTATTCACCAGAATTGGGAATACAATTATGTAGAAACGCAAAGACTCACTGCAATAATGGTATTGTTTTGAACCCATTTTGAGATAAAATACTTTAGATTCATCTGAATTGTATGTTAATTGTGTTCTGTATTCTTGAGCTCTGGGACCCAATACAGCGCAATGATGTCCGCTATCACAACGATTACATTTGCCGGACAGATAAGTCAGATAGTCTGCACAGGTATAGGCAATAGGCGTACAAAAACGGTTACGAATGGCTTCGATATAGAACTCAATCGACTGATTGCTATCACATAAGACATCTATAAGTGTATTGTATTGAGAATTCTTAATCCTTTGAGCACAAGTAGTACAATGAGGTTGACTGTGGCCTCCATTCGGATAGAAGGCCAAGTGTCCCATTGGTTCAGTAGTTCCGAACTCAGAGTCCGTATGAATTGCATCAACAAATTGTGCGTCTGTTTTGTCGAGTTTAACAGTTTGAGGCAAACCATCGAAATAAAGTCCTGCCGGAGCTAAACCTGTGATTCGACCCAAAGATCCATTGAATCTTTTAGCGGCATAAGAGGCCACATGTGCTCCTATATTGTGACCAATCAGTTGTATCGATGATAAAGGAATGGAAACATATTTCTAAATAAAAATATTTTTTATGAATTAATATTAAAAATTAAATAAATGAATATAATATGCATTTAAATATAGGATTAGTTGAGCCACTTGTGCGCCCACCACTCGCGAGTTGACCACTGCTTTGGTGTAAGTATAGGAGCCATCAGTCCAATCGACAAGAATCACATTCAAATGTTGCCTTTCCAGTAATGATCTAGTTAGAATATTAATTCTATCCATCGTTTCGTTAATGTTATCGAGAAATCCGTGAATTATTAGCTTAAGATTTATTTTCTTTCTAAGCGTTGAATATTTAATAGTTTCTACTTTTTTAATATTGATTTCTTTGGGTATTTTCAGATTTTCATTAGAAGTCAGGAAAAATTTAGTGTTTATGGTTTGGGGAGAATCGGGTAATGTGTCGATTGGCCGCAATATGGGATCATAGAATGGATATCTATTGTCAAAACAGCCTAAATCTTCAAAACAGACTTCTGGTTCGCCTAATATTGTTTTAAAGGAATTGAATTATTTTCTAAAAATGATTAAAAAAGTTAGTTTTCTTACAGTTTATCGCATAAAACACTATAAAATGTATCAAAATTCTCAACATTTTACTAATTGAAGCATAAGTTGTACTCATAATAACCACAATATTATTCACTATAAAAAAAATTCTGTTCTGTTTTAAGTCCTTAATAATGCGCTCTTATATATAGAAACAGTTCCTCTTCTGATCTGATCTTTTGGTTTGAGAACACGATTTTAAAACTAATTAGAGTTTGAACTCATAAAAGAGTAATATTTTTCTTCTTATAATTTATCAAATATTTGATATCAAACGTGTCGTTCCATTCGACAAATGTGTGTCTTTTCTAAATCTTTGCTCTAATATATAATCTAATATAATATACTAAACAAAAAAAAACTAAAAATAGTTTCACATATTTATAATTAGAGTTTATCTCAGATCTCAATTCCGATTAATTTATAATTTACTAAATCTCTTGAATTACAAAATACTCTTAAATTACTTAATAGTGAAATGAAATTCTGTTTGAATTTCTGTTAAGCAAAGTAAGCATTAATTTTGTCGAATATAAAGTCCAGAATCTATGGTTATATTATTGACATAATATCTGAAGTAACAACGATTCCATTAAGTGATTCTTAGTGAATGAGCTGATAGAATGGACAAAGTCCATTCCTGTTTACTCTCGGCTAACTTATAATGAGCACATGCACTATAATAGTGCAGTGGATATCTCAAACTATCAGACAACTAACCAAAATGCCAAAATTTAACATGTATAATCTACAGTATATTCTATATACGTTATATACGTTATACAGTGTGTTTCAAAAATAATACCTCATGATTGATGTAGAAGATCACACATTGGCAAGTCTTTTACTTGCATTAAATTTTATGGTCAGATTGAACAAAAGAGGGCGATAAAAAATTCACTGTAAAATACTTTGCCGTATTAGAAGAAAGTGTCCCTTTATTTTCTTACAGGTTCAAAATATAATTAGATTCATTGGAAAAATAAAGATGTTTTACTCTCAAAAACTTTTCAATATATTTTAATTCAATGTTGACTTGAACATGTAAATCTTTTAAGCACTTGAACAATAATCATTGTATTGGAGACAATATTTAGACATAAGATTACAATTGCAGTACAACTGATGTCAAATAATGTCTAAAATCTATAGTAAACAGAGTTGACATTTTTCATATATAAATACAATTTATTTAAATTAATTGAATGAAAATCGAATTTGTGTCCAAGATTAAATTTTGGACTCGTAAGAAAATAAAGGGACACTTTCTTCTAATACGGCAAAGTATTTTATAGTGATTGCTAAGAAATTAATTTAATATGATTTTTATTACGTTGGTTTACAGATAATAATGTGTTATCGTATTATAATATATTCTAATTAATATTCAAAAAATTATAAATAATAAATTATATTTAATTTTTGTGTCTATATAATGTTGTCTATTATAGGGTATGATAATTTAGGTGCATTTTTACATTTAACAAAATAATTTTTCCCCTGTAAGTTTTAGTGAAAAAATAAAATTTTGAGGATTATACTACACTCTGTATAGTATTTTACATAACATATAAAAGTAAATTTTTCTAAATTTTAAAATTGTTCAAATTCGTAATTAAAAGGGGACTAGGATGGTAAATGTTAAGAAATAAAACGTCTATGTTGCAATATAAATCTATAATATATATAATTAAGTTTTGATAAAATATTGTAAGCTCATATTTATATTTTTTAAATAGCAAACAAATTTATATTCTCTTTAATCAGTCATCAATCAATTAATACATTATTTTCGTTTTTCTTTTTTACTCATTTACACAATTTGATAGTAGTTTTGTTAAATCTATATATAATTAGTTAATTTTTTATCGCACTTTTTTGTTGCAATAAAATTCAATGCAAGTAATATGCTTGCCAATGTGTGATCTTCTACATCAATCATGAAGTATTATTTTTGAAACACACTGTATAATATAACCCATTTTATTTTACACCAACTATTGCTGAAACCACAGAAACTGTAATGCGGCACAGAATGCTGTAAGTAATGTCATAGATCAATCCTGGCTATTTTTACCCCATTCATATTGGAACTTTAATGCTTTCAAATCTTATAAAGTGATTATAGTGTGTCTAAATCACACAAATATTTTTATAAAATTATCAGTACTTAAAAAGTTAATCTCCACAACATTAAAATACTGTCTCATCTCATGGTCAGATCCGTTAAATTAAGAGTGTTTACAGTAAATTCATTTTTTAGTTTATTTAAATTTTTATTAAATCAATAGTTAAAAAAATTAGATAACATTTAAGTTTAAATTACAACAAATATTTATATAAAAAAATTAAATTTTTATTCAAATAAGAGATGGAAAGAAATAATTAAAAGGAAGAAAAATATAATTGGGATTAATTAGAAATAAATAAATAAATAACTTAAAGGATAAGTGGAAAACATTTAGAAGCTGTTATAAATTTATTGTTTTATAGTTAAGAAATTTTAAAAACAATTAATTTAGATCTAATGGTGATGTTATGACTTCTACTTCTAAGGACCGGTAGGAACTCGATATGACGTGTGCGAGAATTCGTCCAAATGCTGGTTAGACTGACCACTACTGACATTCCGTGATCTGTAAACAAGAATTCTGTTCTTTTGTATCATTTTATAAGAATATTCTGTTATTTTATTATTTGTTGAATTGTTTTATAATATTTTCAAAAAAATTCAATTCTGATTCAGAGCTTCCCTTAAAAGAGAATTAAAAGCAATTGTCAGCCAATTATTGACATATTTTCAGATATGAATCGATGAAATGCAACCAAATATTAAGTGCAAACCAACCTTTCAAAGCGACTCAAGACTATCGGTTTCGCCGAAGACTTTCTGATTCAAATCAATTTAAGTAAAGGGTTTCAAATGTAAACAATAATTGAATTTATGATTTTCAATGTCTTATAAATAATTAAATCTTCAAATAAAGTGTTTTTGTTTATAAGCAATACCTGCGCGCAAAGTAAAGGGCGGCCCCGGCGGCCAACGCAACCAAAACGGCCAGGACTACAATGCCGGCAATCCAACCACCATTGCCCACACTATACTCTTTGTCGCAGTTTTCACCACTCCATCTCTCATTGCACACACATTTACATTCAGTGCCTTTGATTATGTTCTGTCCGTTCTTGCAATTGATTGAATGACGTCATAATGTTCTAACGGATTGTTTCGTTCAGTTAATTGTCATTTCCTTAAATAACATGTTTATATCTGTCACTCACCCACGCATTGGTAACTATTGTTGCTTTCCTTGACTATCCTGAAGCCCTCATTGCAGTGGCATGCGTAGTTTACCACCCATTTGTTGTTTTCTTTCTTAGGTGCCTGTGCACACCTGCCCTCCTTAACCGCACAGTTAACCGCACAAATGTCTCTTTCTGTGAGGGAATCAATATTTAAATCTTTGTATTAAACTATTCTCAAATCTCTTAATATTCCCGATCAGTGATAACCTCTTTACTCCTCAATTATATCCAATAGCGTAGACTAATCTGTAATTCTTTCTCTATTTCTGTCCATAATTTTAAGAAATTAATAATTCAAGAAAGATGATCTAACCTTTACATTGTTCAATTTTGTGATCATTCGAATCAAAATAGTCCGTGGCTAAATTCTCTGTTTTAATAATTTCAAAATAATCTCTGTTACAAATACATGAATAGTAAGAGGTCTAAAAGATTGAAAAATTGGTTAAAATGAGTGATACATTAAATAGAATTTATGGCAAAAATTATTTCTTTAGAAAATGTTTTCTTTTCTCATTTCAAAATTGAATTCTTTTAAACTTGTTCATTATTTCTATATTTATAAACCATTGAATTGACCACAAAAGTCTAGAAGTTTTGAGTCTCAGAACACTTTCTAGGTAGAGATCAGAGATCTTTCGCCCCAAATCACACTTCTCTGCATTGCTTTCGATCTTTAATTTCAGTTTCTTTTGAATTCCCCTCAATATTTGTATGAAAACATACTCCGCTCTCAACACAAAACAACAGGTGGAGCCACTCATCCAATCACGTGCAACGCTGTGGTCTTTCTTGTCATACTTTCTACTAAGGAGAGGAGTGGGAGAGAGAGAGAGAGGGGTGATCAACGGGGACTCGTGTCCATTCCCGTCGGTTCTCTGCTTTACACAAGTCATTAATAGAGAGTTAATTCATTAACAAATTAAGGATTGAATTGAAAACTCAGAGCAAAACAAAACAAGTTCTGAAAACCAGAACATTGGGTCGACTTTTATAATAAACACAAACAATAAAAGAGTTTTTTAGAACTTTTAGAACTTTTTATTCATTTCTGTTTCTATTCTATGATAAGAGCGTTATTTAGAACAACAATAAGAACAATAGTTTAGTTTATGTATATATAGGACCGGAAGTGACCGAACCCTAAGCGGCCAAACAACTGACCGGAACGTCGATCGCTTGGCGCAAATCGACTCTCTTGTTGACCAACTGTTTGATCACTTGCTTCTCGCTCTCGACAATCAGCTGCTGAGTGAAGGGCGAGGTCTTCGGCAGACAGTGGAAGTCCAGTTTCACCTGTTGAGTGCGCGCGGGTCGGCCCGAGACGCAGGTCAGTACCGGTTTGGTTGTGAAGCAAATCATTTCGTCCCTTTCGATGTATTTCGTGCGCAGACCTGAATGATCTTCTGCTGCTGCGGAGTCGCGCCGTACAGAATGTTGCGCTGCTCCGGCCCCACCTCCTGGCGCGCCATCTGCTTCTCCAACTGCTGCTGCTGTGTTCGCTGCAGTTCCTCCACATTGGCCTGGGTCTGGATCTGCGCCGCCCTCTCCTGTCCACTCGGCTCTTCCCGCACCTCTTGGCGCACGAGAGTGGTCTCTCCGTTCGGTCCCATCACGCGCTTAATGGTCTCCTCTTTGCGTACCGTTGATCCTCTGCTGTTGTAGTCCTCCTCAGACGACGACTGCTTCGCCGGACATCTCTTCGGACCTGAGGATCAATTATTGGTTAAATTACTGCTACTTTCTCTCTCTTCTCCTACCGTTCTGTGGGTGTGGCCTCTGCTCGCAGTGTTGACCGTTGAGGGCGTAGCTGTTGGCGAAGTCCTCCGAGTCCTCGTAGATGCAGCCCTTGGGTCCGGCGAACTCGTCCTCCGACTCGTCGTTGTTGTCGCCGCAAAGGCCGCAAGTCTTGCCTTTATAGCCGTTTCCCAAAGAGAACTTTGCGTTTTTTCCGTCGTACTTAATCTCGACGTCATTGGTGTCCGACTGGATCAAAATAATCGGGTTAACGGCGTCGGAGGGCGTGGCTCTCAGGAATATGCGGATCTGCTTCTTCTGGTTTTGCTGCTACTATCCTCTGCTCTGTCCCGATTTACCCGACTGCAAAGCGGTGGCCTTTCTGAAGGTCAGTTCGTGCGGACGCCTGTCGACGACAGCTTGCGCCACGTTCAGCTGTTGGGGCGGAAGTAGTTTTATTTAACTTCCGGCCGTCAGAATAGTCAGAATCTTGGTTTTGGACTCCGCGTCCATCTGTTGGGCGGACAAATCTCTCTTTCGGCGAACATTCTTTGCCCAACAGGTACTGACACTGAATGTCGGGCGTCTTGTAGGTCACGTTGTCGAAGTTCCGGACGAAGTCCTCCATAAGCGCGCACTGATCTGTGTTGACGTATACGGTGATGAGGTTGGCGTAGACTTCCTGTGTTGGCACTGTGAGGAGTGAGGAGATGAGCCTGAAGTAGGGCACGTGAATGCGCGCATATTGACTGTTCTCTTGCGGCGATTTGATCAACAGATTCGCAAATTGGAGGTCAGGGATGTGCGAGGAGTACTGCGCGACGACACGCAACTGGTCGTCCGGGTTGTCGACGTCGAGGGCGCTGTTCTCGAGATGGCGGTAGAGGTGCACTATGAGGGCGAGGGCGGCCTTCTTCGTGGCGTTCTGGAGCTCTTTGGGCACATTCTTGTATTTGATGTCAAGGATCAATTGATTGAAATACGATTCCTCAATGATGGCGCGCTCGCACGCGTACGACTGGGACTGGTCAGTTCGAACCGCACTCCCAGTCCCAGCATCTCTTGGCCGTAGGTCTACTCGTGCTTGAAGGGCACGGCCTGAGTCTTGATGGGCTCCGCGTCCTGCAACCAGTCCCGGTCGGGCGCGCCAGCGATGTTGACCTTGGCGATGAACGTGTGCGATTCCGTGCTGTGGTAGACCACTTCGTTGGGCACTTTGGGGATCACAGACCAGGTCAGGAGGTTCTTCGGGCACGAGTAGCCGGCGCTCATCTCAACCAGAAGTGTCACTTGAGTGGTCTTCTCGACGTGCGCTCCGAACGCCTGTCTGTCGGCTGTGTTGACGGCGAAGGCGAACGTGTAGGAGGAGTAGTAGAGAGAGGGCTGGACCTGGGCGGTGATGTTGGCGCCGGTCGGATACACCGTTCTCCACCTTCAGCGACACAATGATGAGGTGTCTGTGTGTTATGACGATCGAGAGTCCGAGTTCAGAGGGAAGCACTTTATACAACTGCGAGGGCATCACGAGCTTCACGAAGTTGTAGTTCGAGTCCTGCATCTGCGCCTGCGCGATGTCCTTCAGCGAGTCTTCGGCAGAATCAATCAGTTGGTGGACATAGTGCTTGTCCAGCGGGTAGTATGAGGTGCGATCGAAGAGCTTAAAGAAGACAGTGGTCTTCGGCTCGTCGCCGGATCTCAGATGGAGATTTAGTTTGCTTTTGAGCGCTTCCAACGCCTGTTGCGCAGAATCGACGTTCCGTTTGGTCATAACCGGTCGGTATTTGGGCTTCGCGTGCATTGACTCAAACATATCCGAAATGAGACCATTGGGTTCGAGCACGTGCTACAATAGCGACACCATGCCTTTGGCCGAGAAGGCGATCCTGGAAAGGGCCATTGGATTGGCCAACGGAGAAGTAGGCACTTTGGGGCACTCGCGAGATGTTGTTAGATACGTAATCGGCCAGCGTGTAGAGGCCGAAGTCCTTCTTGTCGTCGTAGTAGCCCTGGCCAATCATCTTCGAGTACTGGTAGCCGTAGTCGGCTTCGGGCGCGTGACTGAAGGCCTGATTGGAGTTTTGAGACGTTTTCGCAAAACACGGAACCGTTATGTTGCCGATGGTCTGGAGGGAGGAGTAGACGAAGGAGCGCAACTGTCTGTTGTTCTCCCGGTGCAGTTCGCTGGCGATGCGGTCCAACACCTGCTTCTCGGGGTCGGCGAAGACAAGAGTAGTGAAGGCTGCGATTCTGACCTCATAGGGTTCGCTGACGTCACTGTAGACGGGGAGCACGAGAGGCACCACCTGTTTGAGGTAGAGTCCGGTGATGTACGCCAATGCATAGATGGCCACCTGACGGATGAAATCGCACTCTTCGTCCTCGTCCTGCTTCCTCTCCACCGCATAGCCGAGGCAATTATTGGAGGAGATGCTGCCCGAGATGTACGGCTCCAGAATGGGCAGGGCTTGCGGGACAGCCATATGCGCGAGCGTCTCGATGATTGTCACCTTCTTGTGGAAGGACTTGGCCTGGTCGAGGAGACGGGCCATGATCTGCACGTACTTCTCCACGTCTTGTGGAGAACAGACGTCTTGCGTGAAGGACTGCTCCCAATCGATGGAGCGCTTCATTCGCGAAGAGAACGCATTGGAAGTCATGGAACTCCTCTGTTGGAAGCCCTGCGCCACCTGTTGGACAGTGACGCGCGACGGGTTCTGCGGGTCCGCCGGTTGGATCACCAGCTGTGCGTCCAAATTGGGCTTATTGTGCGGAACAGAGTTCTGATCGGGAATGTCTTCCGGAGTCGACTGGCGCTTCACACAGGCTTCCTTCACCATCTTTCCGAAGGCTATGCCAGTGCTGGCCGCCAGACGTCGCAGCGCCTGCACTTTGGGCCACTGATAGAGCTCAAGGTAGGCGTCGATGGACTCCGTGTCGATGAGGAACAGGTTCTGTGGCACCGCTTCCACCATCTCTTTGGCCTCGAAAGTGGTCACTTTGTTCTGTTAGATCAGGTCTTTGATGAAAAACGCCGCATGATTGCTGCCGGCCAGGGGCAGGGAAGCCAGAAAGAGCTTCCTCTGCACCTTTTCTTTCTGAGTGGCTCTAATCGATTGCCCCGATTGCGCCACTTCTTCGTAGATGTCCTGAAGAGCCGATTACGGCAGAACTGTTATCGCGTTCACCTATTGGACCGTCTTCTGCTGAGAGTCTTTGATTGCTGACACGTCTCCGGCGACGATGTCTAAGGTGAGAGAGTCCAGGAGTGACAAAATGGCTTTCTTCACATTAAGCGACCACTCGGGCTCTAATTGGTCGGACTCTTAGGCCTTCATTTTGCCTTCAGAGTAGACGAATTTTATTGGTTTGGAGAGCTCGCGCTCGTATTGAGCGTTCATCTGGTCATCCATCACTACCGGACCACTGGGGAAGTCGTTGCCCAGCGGCCCGTTGTGTTTGCCCATCAGGATCTGCTCCATCTTCATATCCACCACGGAGTCACTAATTTGGTCACACATCTTGTCCTGATGTCCTTCGCCCACAGACTCGGAGCTGAAGAGGAATGTATCTGAAATGACAGCATTTTAGTAACAATTTGTTAGAATGTCTTCTGCAAAACCATTTGTATAAATCTCTTTAATTGAATTGATTTCGAATTTTATTTCTCAATCAAAGTGTCGGACATTTGAATGTAATCATTATTTGGTTGAATGTGTATAAATAGAGAGAAGAGATTTTCCAATAATCAATGGATTCACTGCACCGACAATTAAGATGTTTGCAGACACGTAATGGCAAAAATCGCCACAATTGCTGTCATAACTATCACCCCGTTACAGCCATATATGATCCCCAACTGTGCTGGTTTAAAAATTCTATTTTCAATTATTTAGAGCAGTTGTTTGGTTCAAGTGTTATCACACAATTTCATGGCCATAATCGTGTTATGTACACAAATATGCGTTCAAATGTGTTTCACAGGAGTTGTTGCGAAGCACTTTTAGGCTCATTACCAAATTTCAAGGCTATCACAATAGAGTTCTTCTTTATCAATACTAAATACTTCAATTATTAGTATCTTATAAGCAGCCATTTCGGTCACGGGTATAACCACGGAGCGAGCTCCTCCCATGGTCTCACAGGACACTAATTCCCTTTACATGTGGTAATGTCATAAATCCATTATTTTAAAATTCCATTTAATGCCAGATTTTTAAGATTCCAATCGATTCCAATCCATACCATTTCATAACCATTCAATAATAGCGGATATCGTACCGCACTATCACCAAATTGTAAGCGGTCCCAATAGATGGGGTGCTTACGGCGGTGTGGGCCGACGGCCGAAGCCGCCGGCTCACTAATGAATCAAATAACTTAAGGCTTACTTTTTTAGTTTCTTTAAAAGAGTTTTATTCTTTAAAGTTAAAGTTAGTTTTAAATTATAAAATTCAAGACAAAACAACTGAACAAATGCAAGAGTATTTATAGTTGCTTTTTATCTGTTAATCATCGTATGATCTAATGACTGTTTGTCCATTATTCAGGAGTTTTCGGGATTTGATATCTTTTCATTATTTTGCACTTATTCGGCTATTTATCAATTAATAAATTTGCATCTATTTAACTGCTAATCAATAGCCGAATAAGTGATTCAATAATGCACTGAAAGTTCAGTGCATTTTTCTCATTTCAAAGTTTATTCAATTATTAATTTTTTAAAACATTACAATAACGAGGACGTTAAAAGTCTGAGTGGGTGAAAATTGTAATGTTTAAAATAATAAGCTAGATGAAATAAACTTTAAAATTAGAAAATAGACTGAATTTTAAGTTCATTACAGTTCTGAACTTATGCAGAAGTAATTGAATTTAATTCAGCACAGTTCTGAATAAGTGCTGAAGAAGAGAAGCACTTATTCAGCTATTGATTAGCAGTGAAATAAATGCTAATTTGCAAATTGATAAATAGCCGAATAAGTGCAAAATAATAAGAAGATTATAGTTTTTGAAATCTCCAAATAAATGGTCAAAACAACATCAGATCTTATGTTAATTATCATATGAAAAGAACTATAAATACTACTGTATTTGAGTCAATATGTTTTAGAATCTGTAATTTAAAAAGCTTTAACTTTTATCAAAAAATAAACACTTTTGAAGAAACTAAAAAAAAGTAAGCCTTAAGTTATTTGATTCATTAGTGAGCCGGCGGTTTCGGCCGTCGGCCCACACCGCCGTAAGCACCCCATCTATTGGGAACGCTTACAATATAAATATGAAATTATAATTGAGTGTTAATGTCTGGTTTTAAAAAAATTTGAAATTCCACTGTTAGTAAACATGCCTCAAAATTATAATTTTTTTCATAATTTTCAAAAATATAAAAACATTTTTGTTTATTTTTTAATTCAAATAAATTACTGGGCAATTTGTATTTATCACATTTTAATTTCACAGGTTCTATTCAATTTTAACCAGACATATAGTAGAATTAAATAGAGTAGACATAAAGAGAGAGAGAGAGAGAGAGAGAAATAGAGAGGGAGAGGGAGAGGAGGAGAAAAAAGGAGAGAGAGATAGTGAGAGAGAGGGGGAAAGAGATAGAGGGAGAGAGAGGGAGAGAGGAAGAGAGGGGGATAGAGGGAGAGAGAGGGAGGTAGAGAGACAGGGAGAGAATGAGATAAAAAGAGAGATAGGGAGAGAGAGGGAGAGAGATGGAGAGAGAGGGAGGTAGAGAGACAGGGAGAGAGTGAGGTAAAAAGAGAGATAGGGAGAGAGAGGGAGAGAGATGGAGAGAGAGATATGTAGAGAGGGGGAAAGAGAGATAGGGAGAGATGAATAGAAAGGGATAGAGTGAGAGATAGAGAGAGAGAGAGGGAGAGAGTGAGGTAGAGAGAGGGAGAGAGAGGGAGAGAGAAGGGAGAGAGAAGAATGGGGAGAGAGGGAGAGAGAGGGAGATAGTGAGAAAGAGAGAGAGAGGGAGAGAGAGAGATTGGGGGAAAGAGAGAGAGGAAGAGAGGAAGATAGAGGGAGAGATAGCGAGAGAGGGAGAGAGAGGGAGAGAGAGGGAGAGAAGAAGAGAGGGGAAAGAGAGAGAGGGAGAGAGGAAGAGAAGGGGATAGAGGGAGAGATAGAGAGAGAGGGAAGGAGAGAGAGAGGGAGAGAGTGAGGTAGAGAGAGGGAGAGGGAGGGAGAGAGAAGGGAGAGAGAAGAAGGGAGCGAGAGAGAGAGAGGGAGAGAGATGGAGAGAGTGAGGTAGAGAGAAAGAGAGAGAGGAAGGGAGAGATGGAGAGAATACAAAATATACAAACACAATTTTTCCCATGAGTTTCAAAATTATAAATAACATTTATGTTGATTTTTAAT
>JAQFXN010000327.1:0-24071 GCA_034693365.1 Liacarus xylariae | reverse complement strand
TGATACTCAACTTCCCTTTGAAACACATCCCTACTTAATCTGATAGGAATAGTCATCTTCTGATACTCAACTTCCCTCTTAAACACATCTCTATTTAAATTTATTTATTTTTATTATTGAAGACAATGGTTCTTATTCAGTTTTTACCACAAAATTCTTCGTAAGCGCATGTTTTTCGGTCTTATTTCGTAATTATCGGAAAATCCAAATTATCTTAAATTTCTGAATATAAAGGGTGTCTTATTTTAATCGTTATCTCCTAATCGGTGAAGATTTCCGTAATTACAAAAGGTCTGAGATATAGGAAAAATGTCGTATTTACAAAAATGTCTACTCTCTGGTCATTACTTTTGATTAGTTTTTCGAATTCTGTTTTAAGACATTTCTTCATTATTTTCACCAAATGATTGCTATTTTTCCTTTATTTTGACCACAACTTAGTTTTGTATCCATTTATTATTATCAATTATTATTTTATTCAATTTTTATCAGAAACATATTCTATAAATTCAACATTTTCGGATTTATTCGGAATATTTTCGTAATAATTGCAAATTTTGTAATTATGCCTGAAATTCGTAATTTTCGGGACATAAATGAGGTCTAATTTTATTCTTCATTTTAGATATATTTATTGAATAACTATTAAAAAGTTATATATATTATGAATACAATTAAGCATGCAAAATCGTCTTTAAAGATTTTTCCCTTCCCTTCTTATTTTTCAATCTCTTCCTTCCCGTTATCATGAGAAAATTTTCACTCCCTTCCCATTCTCGGTTTACTTCGTTAATCTCTTCGCATACAACTTATAGTCCGTTCGTCTGCTACTTAAGTTGATTGACTTACTCCAGTTAGAGTATACGAATGTTAACGCAAATGGCTCTTTCTGGTATCGTCTCGGCCTTTACCAATGTCGAGCCTTCGTGTCTTATAATATATGGCTAAAGGCCATATACTGTGTGTATTAATTAAATAAGACTAACCTGTTTACTTGAGTTACTCGAGTTGACTTTGCTGTGATCTTCGGGCTCACTTCAGTGATGTCGCGGATCTCCTGCTCCAATCGTAGTCGTAGGTATAATCTTCTTCGTCTCCGTCTGGCCACTTTGAGCTGACCACCGAATATGTAGGCACTCAGGTCTACGTTGCGGTAAGTTCAAGGGAATTCCTAGCGTCTCGTCCTTAGTCGTCTTCAGCGAGCCTCTCTTGATGGAACCGTTCTCTGTATCTCCTTCTGCTGTGGTCACTCCTCTTTATTAATATCTTAATTTACTATGCTAATTAATAAATTTTAGACTGATTTCAATGATTAAAATAACATTTGCTTTATTTATTAATTGTTAGCTTAAGTTTAATAATACATTTAGAGTGAATAAATAATCCATAAGTTTTTTCGGGCAGAGTTTCCTTTAACTATCAAAATTCAGGTTGGTAATGTCCAATTAGTAACTTTCAAGAGTGCATGGCAATACCAAGCCCAAGACAAAGCAACTCATCGTTCTAGTGTTCTGTACTTCGCCTCATCACTTCGTATCGCACTAATGCGCAGACTCTGAGCGTATTATGCTCAACAGCTTTGAATTTCGGCGTTATATTCGAGAATATACTTTTAAAAGATAAACCATGAGAAATTATGTGCAATATAATAGTCTCTTTCTGATGAGATTGGTCAAAATCGAAAATTCGGGATTTAAAAATTTTATTTCAATTATATTTTTGAGTATAACGCCGAAATTCAAAGCTGTTGATTATGCTACACTCTGCTATATAACAGTCATTATATCTAATAACCAAGATTATTCTTAATTACCCTTCGATATATAATAATTGTTATATCTAATGTCAAAGTTATTTTGAATACGCATATGCATTATATCTGACAGATTATTCGTAAATACGCACAGCTATATAGTCGTCATTATATCTAACATAGACAATTTGTAAATTCGCATTTCTAAACATTAGTCATTAAGTGTAATGAAACAGTGCCTATAATTTACGGCATTCTGCCGTAATCAATATTATAGTATCTGCTCTTACATATTTTACCATTAGATATCTGTTTAAGCAGTTTACGGCCTTCGCGGCACTCGGAGGCCCTTATTAACTTCCTTGACCATTTGGGGTGCCAATCCAATATGCTCTGGCCCAACAACATGTCTGGCCACGCTCTAGCTTAGAGGAAGTTAATACAAGTTCTCGAATAGTAATTATTATGGTTAATACTCAAAGACTTAAGAATGCACCAGTGCAATGCTGGCATGTCATCCTTTTACATTGACTTTTACTGTATATGGTATTTGATTTAACGTCAGACGTTCACAAATATTATGATTAATAAAACAAACATCAATTATATTTGTCATATTTATTGTAAAACTCAACCCTATTATTAATCGTGATATTTGTGAACGTCTGAAGTTAAGTCAAATATATGTTGCGCTATCGCGTTGGCAGATTGCCATTTCCTCCTTGTAAGTTCTAACCCTAACTTTCCTATACTTTTAATGTTATTTTATTAAAATAATAGCTTTAAAAATATTGATATTTCTTGAAAACACAATCACCAAAATCTGCATTAAATTTACACACGATTATGAACCATATTATAATTAAAGCACAATTTCCATATCCCAATATTAGAATCATGCTCCATTCATCAAGTTCAGACCCGAATTGACGTTCCCGAACTCAAATCATCAAGGTATTTGAAGCTTTTTTGTTGAATAAAATTACGATAAAAGTATATGAAAATTAAGGTGAAGTTTGATGTCATTTTACAGAAGCACCTTGGTGAGTAGAAAAGATCAAGCATATTTGTAAATATTAGGTCTATCTGAGAGCAAAATAACTTATTTTGTTTAGAAAAATTATCAAGGGTGTAGAAATGGCTTCAGTACAAGCGACAGGTGATAGTTATTTGGATTAAATAAGATGTCAGGAATATTATGTTCAGAAGAAAACCGTCTATCGGTGTCCTAAGCATTAAGCTATGGCTCAGCAATGATTTCGATTCGCAAATGAACAGAAGGCTTCTCATATATAAAAATTATTTTAATGTAAAATTTGGGACAGGGGTTGAGATCTCGCGAACGTTCGTATCTACAAAATACCAGAAAGCGGACAAGTACGAACATCGGGTGAGCGGGAGGTCCAGAATTGGCCTAAAAGTGCGAACGTTTTAATTGAATTTCCCCTAATTAGAAAAATGCTGATCAAGTAATTGAATAATATTCACCCATAGAAGAAACAATCTTTAGAGCAAGATTTGATGGCATTTTAAAGTGATTGCGTATTTTTGAAAACCAAAAAAATTACTTTCTAGATAAATTGGTAGAGAATAAAATGATAAATATTCATATAAAAATTATTTTAAAATTAAATAGATAGTCTTCGAGTTATTTAATCAAGAATAAATTACCTTCATTTTGCTTTGTTTATAAATATGAATAATTAACATGTGAATAATTCGAAAACTATCTATTTAATTTTAAAATAATTTTTATATTAATATTAATCATTTTATTCTCTACCAAATCGTTATATCACTTGAATATAAACAATCAGTTTTAAAAATATACCCTGATCATAAATTATTCAAGTTCAAATAACTTGAAAACCATAATTGCTAGATGAAAATTATAAAAGTAACAACAAGTTTATTTTTAAACATCTTTGAAACAAAATTATAAATAATAAAATCTAATTGATTGTTTATGAGATATTAGCATGCAAAACATTTTGTAACAGAATAAAACCACCTAGATGAAATAATTTTAATTTTTGTTAATTGCATTTTTATTCCTATTCTCGACGTACTATAAGTCGCTTTTGGAATTTTTGAAATCCATCCACTAATTCAAAAGTTACAATCAGTTCAGTATTTTATGTTCTCTGTCCTACCTGTGCCAAATGAGTGAACTTATGGAAAATTTATAAGATACGTATTTACTCATTTTCGAAGTTTATTTTGATCATATGATATAAATTTAAATTATTAAATCAATCTGAGAGAAATTCTATACTCGAGTTTTGCCCCATAGATATTTATGACCAAGGTATATTTTCAAAAAAGATTTAAAATTTTTGAAAATGATAGACATTTATCTAAAAACTAAATTTTAGGTTTTCAAAAATACGCATTCATTTGACAATGCCATCAAATCTTGCTCTAAAGATTGTTTTTTCTATGGGTGTATACTGTATATATTGCACAGTGCGGAACAAAAGTTATACCTGAAAAATATGTAGTAGTGAAAAAAATAGCAAGCATGTTACTCATTGGTGTTCTTATCCATAAAGCAAGTGAATTCAATTACTAATTCATGTGTGTTTTGTTGGAATGAAAAAATCTATAATAAGAAAGGAATTTAGCAAAAAAATAATCTAAAACTTAAAAATACTGTAAATATTTCCTTAAAACACTTAAGACACCAGAATTTATTGATATTTAGTATAGATTTATTTTATAACAAACACATTCTATACCCTAAATATCTTCTTTGCTCCGCTAAAGACGTATTTTCTCACTTTTAAAATTTTGAAAAATTCGCTTTTAATATATTATGTAAAATACTCCACTGAGGCCTTAAAAACTTCACTTTAGAACTAAACCAACAAATTTATGTTTTGTACGCAGAAAGAACTAAAATATTTAAATATCCCAATTTATAACTATTTAGGGATTTAAATGAAGTAAAATAATAAAAATATTTAGTAAAAATAAAATCTTTTATAGGAATATCAATAAATTTATTTCTAAATATTTTAATTAATACACAATTTAGTCGTATTTAATTACTAATTCAAATAAATTGTTTAAAAGCTTTTGTTTAAAGTAAAGAACACCAATGAGTAACATGCTTGCTATTTTTTTCACTTTACATAGTTTTTAGGTATAACTTTTGTTCCGCACTGTATATATAATCTGAAATTATTTTCAGCCAATTATAACACATTTATTCAAATATTTTTGCATAATTAATAGGAGCGTAAGTTATAGTGAAATGAAAGATATTTTTTGAGGTGAAAGTTTCATGAAAGTTTTACAATATTTCACTCTTTGCAACCATAACTGTAGTCTATTAAAGCAATGAAGGAGTTTTGAAAAATTAAGCATTCAGATAAACTACATCGTTTTTAATCTCCAATTTTATAATGAGCTAATCAGGGGATGTTTTGTAAGTATTCTTTGTTATTAGTTAATGATTGAAAATTCTCTTTCCTTAAGTTATACTTAGGCTGTGTTTTGGCTGCAGTGGTGTTCATATCTGGCAGTTTCAGCTACTATCAGGAGGCAAAAAGTGCCAATATTTTCATCACGTTTAGAGAACTGATCCCCAGAAATGTTTGTGTGATAAGAGCCGGTTGTAAAATGATTTGTTCGGCAACTGATTTAGTGATCGGGGATTTGATTGAACTTAAAAGTGGAGACAGAGTTCCCGCAGATATTCGACTAATTAATTCTCATGACTTTAAATGTGTCAATACTTTGCTGACCGGAGATTCTGAACCATTTGTCAGAACCACTGAATGTTCACATTTAAAGCCGTTTGAAACACAAAATCTGGTCTTTTTTTCAACTAATTGTGTCGAAGGTTTGGTAATACAGTACAGTTTATTGAATACCTGTATTCAAAAAGTTTCCGCCAATAATTGTAAATGACATCTCTCATGACATATTCAACAATTGCTTTAAAAATTTCAATTTTTGGAGTTTGTCAGCATTCTAATTTGAGCTAGGCGGAAACTTTCTGATTGACCTAATACTACAATCTTGATGTTATTTATAGGCACAGCTCAAGGAATTGTCATACGAACTGGCGATCGAACCCTTATGTCCAGACTATTGATTCACTTCAGTGATGAGAACTTAATTGAAAAGTCAACGGAAACTCCACTGAAAAAAGACATCGGATTCTTCATTTATATTATTTCATTTTTTTCGATATTTTTTGGTGTCTTATTGTCGAGTAATGCAAACCATTTAATAATAAATTTAAGTAAATAATAATTAAATGTGTTTTTTTGTTAAGGCATTGCATTCTTTATCGGTTACACATGGCTTAATGCTATTATATTTATGAGTATCTTAATTGTGGCGCAGATACCTGAAGGCCTGTATCCAACATTAACAGTAGTTCTGACATTAGCTGCAAAACGAATGACTGCAAAGAACTGTTTGGTCAAGAATTTGGAAACTGTGGAGACTTTGGGATTGACTTCAACTATATTAACAAATAAAACCGAAACTTTAACACAGAATCGTATGCTTGTGTCACATATTTGGGCCAATAATTCTATCATAGATTCCGATAATTTCTACCGACATTTCGACGGTAACTATGATTAGTATTACTTTTGATTACAATTTATTTGATAATAAATTAATTCAAAGGCAAAAGGGCTGATATAAACAGTGCCGCGTGGAGAGCACTGATCCGAGTGGGATGTCTTTGCAGTAGAGCTGAATTCATCATAACTCAGAATAAACTTTCACCTCTTAAAAGGCAATTAAACGCATCTTTTACTTGTTGTGAATGAATTCTTTTAAAATTCTAATCAAAACTTAATCAATGATTAGAAAAGCAATCGGAGACTCGACTGAGACAGCAATTCTGCGATATATGGAAATAATTGTCGGATGTGTTGAACACTATCGTCGAAATTATCCCAAAGTATTTGAGATTCCATTCAATTCTAATAATAGATATTCTTTGAATATAAATAAATTTCGGGGAGGCTTTTGGTTAGGCATGAAAGGAGCGCCCGAACTAATTATTGACAAGTGCTCTACTATTATAACAATGGGTAAAGTCAAACCATTTGACAAAGAATTGAAACAAAAGTTCAATATTATTCTCGAGGAATTGGGAAGTTTTGGAGAGCGTGTTATCGGTATTCAATAGTTTATTTAATATTTGTTTCTCAAGAAATTCAAGAAATAATTTTTTCCAATTACTCCTCATTTGTTAAGCATTTTGTGATAAATTCCTTCCTTACGACGAATACCCGAACGATTATCCGTTTGATTCTAAACTCGAGAATTACCCGACAGTCAATCTAAGATTTATTGGCCTGTTTTCATTGATAAACCCTCCCCGACCTTCAGTTCCTACCGCTATTCTCAAGTGTAGAAGCGCTGGAATTAAAGTAATTATGATTACTGGCGATCATCCCATCACTGCTAAGGCCATCGCCAGAGCTGTTGGGATTATAGGAGAACAACACCAAACAGCAGAAGAGATAGCAAATAGACTACAAATAGATATACAAGAAGTGGACACAAAGTATTTAATATTATATTAGAGTTAGAAAATAATATGAAATAAGTTTACAATTCATTGTCTAAAGTGCGGCCAAAGCATCGGTCGTATGCGGGGATCGACTCCAACACATGAGTGATCAACAGTTGAGTCAATTACTCAATAGTGACAACGATTTAGTGTTCGCCAGACTATACCCGAACCAAAAGTCACGAATAGTCAACTGTTGTCGCAAAAAGGAATCTGTGATAGCAGTGGCCGGAGATGAGGGTCACAGCAAACTGGAGGAGGACGAGGGCCCAGACATAAGTATAGCGATGGGGATCAGTGGCACTGATATTAGTAAACAGGCGGCGGATATTATACTTCTTGACGATGACTTCGCCTCAATTATTGCGGGTATAGAAGAGGGAAGAGTTATATTCGACAATTTGAAGAAATCCATTTGCTATACACTGTCTTCGAAAACACCTGAGATCTGTCCCTTTCTTTTCTATTTAATACTTGACATTCCTCTTGCTTTGGGTTCTATCACTATATTGTGCATTGATTTGGGAACTGATATGATTCCCGCCATATCTCTGGCCTATGAATGGCCTGAATGTGATATTATGAAACATAAGCCAAGGGATCCGATTGTCAATAAATTAGTTAATAAAAGGTCAGTCATTAGAGAAGTCCAAACGAATTACTTCAAGAATTGAGTCATTCATTCATTCAATAATTTCCAGTCTTTTGCAACTGTCTTACGCTCAGTTCGGAGTCTTTCAAATGTTTGCCGGGTTTTTCACTTATTTGGTTCTAATGACTGAAAATGGTTTTCATGCTTCAGATTTATTAGACATTAGAAAGCGCTGGGACTCCAGTGCTATAAATGATTTAATGGACTCTTATGGCCAGGAATGGGTTGGCATTCTATATAATTATAAAGTTGTGTTCAATAAATTAACTGAAATTTAATTGTTATCTAAAACAGACATATTATAGACGTAAAATCCTAGAGTACACCTGTCACACGGCTTTCTTTGCATCGGTAGTCCTCACCAAATGGACAACACTTCTGTGCTGTAAAACCAGAAGAAATTCTTTACTCAAACAGAAAATGAGGTCAAATATAATTTCAAACTTCATTTGAATAAAACCAAAAATTTGATGATATGTTTGGTTAATAGAAACGATGTCTTGACTTTTGCTATGCTATTCGAATTGGGTTTGGCCATGTTTCTCTCCTACTGTCCCGGTCTCGACAAAGGCATAAATATGTATCCATTAAAGTGAGAATGCATTTTTAAAATTCACTTAAATGACAGTTAATTCACTTAATTGACAAATCCTTTTAATTAAAGATTCTTGTGGTGGTTTTGTGCCATTCCTTTCATGATTTCAATGATAATGTTTGATGAATTAAGAAGATATTTATTGAGACATAATCCTAAAGGTTGGGTCGAAACCGAAACCTATTATTGAATTAATAAGTATAAAATTATTTCCAATTAAGTCCATGTTAAGAAATGAAATCAATATTTAAGACTTTGTTAATAAAGCCCATACTTTCTTGATATTGACATTGAATGAGACGAACTCATATATTCTAATAGAGTCTGCATGACTTTGTTTAAGTAAATGCCAGATTTTTATCAAATGACTTTGTTTGATCTGTTAAGCAAGGTGAAAGCAATTTTATTGTTTTTCAGACTTAATGTTTTTTTGAAGTTTGAATTCTTTGAGAATTTATGAATTATTTTATCGAATTCTCTTTTACCAACTTTTTAATCTACAATCTATAAAATTAAAAGTAAAATATTATTGAATTTTTTCAGCTCTATATATATAATAAACTGCTTAAATAAAATTTATGTTATACTAACAATTTTTTAAAAAAGTAATTTAACCGGTTCCTAAAAATATATAAATCTTTACCTTCACCAAATATAAAATTACCCACTAATTCCCATTCTATTCGCCTTTACTTGGATATCCAGGTCAATAGATTTTAACAGATTATTCATTGGAAGTCTATATTATATACCGCAGGGATGGTGAAAGAGGAGGTATAACGAGTTAACCACTTTCTAGACGAGATATCGCCAAAATGATCAAGTAGGGGTACTTCCTACCTCAAATAAAGAGGGTAATTTTTTAAAAATTTTGGAACCCCACGCCTCACCTCCACCCCTCCCACTCTACTTTTCGACAAAAGTGAAAACTTTAAAGTAAATCCGATGAATTTTTGACCCCCCCCCACTAAATTTTCAAAAATTTACCCTCTTTATTTCAAGTGGGAATTACCCCTAATTGACCATTTTGGCGATATCTCGTTTAGAAAGTGGTCAACTCGTCATACCCCCTTTCCCCATCCCTGATATACCGTAAACTTATATCTGTAATATTTGTATAATCAAGTGCTAAGAGTTGATAATTAATATTTTAATTGAATAAGGACAATTATACTGTACTACAGACTAAACAAAAGTCTAACAAATAATGTCTAATTGTGATACAAAATACTGAACTTTATATTAATTTATCAAATGCTCATTAACTCTAGGAATGAGACAAAATGAAAATACATTATTAATGATCAAAAGTTAGAAATTAAATTCAAATCCAAGTATCGATTGTTCAAAATTTTTGTCATTTCTAATGTTAATGTTGTATTGATTTCTATTTATAATTGGATTGGTTTATGATTTATGATTTATGTGAGTTATAAATAGGAAAGTAAAAAGTTACGATCGTAAGTCTCAATTAAACTATAATATTTTGTATTTGATTTGCTATCAATAGAGAAATGCGATTAATGTCTGAATTATAAAAATAATGTTTTAATAAAATATAAGAGTTTTTATATTACGTTACAATATTTCTATGAATATTTTCTTTTATTTAAAGATTTCTATACTCTTACTACTGTATAATAGAGCAGGTATTTAGTAATGGAAAGTCTAACTATGGCAGCTTTAATAACTATTCCAATCACATTATTGGTTTGTTTAAGTGCAATTCTGGTTTGCTTAAAATTCTTAAAGTTCAAAAAGAGCTCTAAAGGTCTGTTATATCGGAATTATTTGGATTCATTTCAATTTACTTTTTACGATAACATAAGGCAATGAAGAAAATGTTAAGAATAAAGTCGTGCGAAAGACTTCAGAAACTTTGGCATTGGATAAGCTTAACGCACAAAAGGCTAAAGAGTTTTTCGACAGCAATGTTACAATCAATTTATCGCTGAGTGATATTCCAATGACTACAGTTTTTATTCCGAGAGTAGTCCAAAACCCCCTAAGTTTTCCCCTATAAACATCATATGACATATCTGTTTATATTAATATAAAAATGTGTTGTAATTCAATTATATTAAATAAAGTTTTCTATTGGTCTAATATTGTCATATGTAATGGCGATACGTTGGGGGCGCTAGACTTCTTTGGGGATAAATACTGTATTGTCAACACCCTATGGTTATTTGTCAATTTTGATTCAACACTACTTTCATAGAGTTCATGACTCAGATTTAATAGAGTTGTGTAAAAATTAGATTAAACTGAAAAATCAATTTTCAATATTTTTTTAAAAGATTACTTTAAATGATTTCTATAATAATCCACGAGCTTGATGAAACATGAGTGGGAAGTACTAAAAGTGCTTCTATTGTATTATATAAATGGGACATATATTATGATAAATTATTATTGATATCGTAATAAAACCTTAGACATGCTCGGACACGAATTCAATAATAAAAGTTTATGAAATCATTTTGAAAATTTAAATTCTTCTTTAAATCCAATATAAATAGTTATAATAAGTGTAATATTCTGTAGAAATGCGATAATTGGACTAAAAATACTTACCAATTGTGTAAACTCTTTATTAACCAAATAACATCACATATCATACAACTTCCTACGGAAATCTCACCCACGGAATAAACCTATATCTAATTGATTGAAATTCGGAATTTATTTCATGAATGTCTAGGACTCGTTGAACTTATTTTCCCAATACTTTGTATATTAAATTAGAAATATTCTCAATTTGTGTTGAAATGACAGAAAATAAAAATTATGTTAAAATTTATGAGAAATTTTAATATCATTTGAAATATAACATGAAATTAATTATTTTTCTGTGTTTCGTATTATTTATAGTTGACTTCTGTGTTAAAAATAAAAATTATGATAAAATTATTGAATTTTATAATCAAAATAATGACATAAATCATAAAAAATATTTTCTCACACAATAGCTTCTTAAATCATTTTTTTAGATTACAGAGTATTGGGTTTAGTATTAAACGATTGAATTATTTTATTTCTCTTAAGAAAATATTTTTAAATTTTTAAGAACAAAGAATATAACCATAAATATTAATTAAAATCATATAAACTATTTAACTTTTTCTAATTTATACTTGAACAATCTAACAATTAGAAATGAAAATAATAAAAAGTCTTGTTCATTAAGTTCTGAAGTTATAATCTTGATAAATCAATACTATTTGAGTTATTTTTAGAAACTTTTTAAACTAATTGCACAAAAAAACATCAATTCATTGTATAATAAATCACAAATAATTGATTTAAAGAGAAAAATTATATCTATTAGAGTTTGTGAACATAAACCTGAAAATTATTGGAGTGTTTAGAAAATAGTTTAAATTGGATTAAAACAAAAGATAGTATTTATATCATAGAATTAAACAAAAGATGCGAAAATTTATGTGAAATTATAATTACAAAAAACCATAATTAAAATTCTTATTGTAAACAATTATTGTTTCGTTAATATAATTATCAAAATTTCGATTAATAGAACAAAAGAAGTAAATAGAGTGAAATCAAATATAAAAGAAGAGGAAGTGACCAATAGAACGATACACTCTGGCAATAAAGTTGGTAGACAGGTTACTTTATTCATATCCTTAATTGTTCTAATATTTATTGAGTAAAGTTCGATATTATGAAAACCGATATAACGAAGTTAACTTATTGTAAGCATAATAATGAAACAAAGTCTTATTTACTAAAATCAAAGATGGCTAGACATTATTTACAAAATATTCCTTTTATCATTATGACTGTCTTATAGCCATGGCTAAATTTTCAAATAGTTTTATATAAATTGTGTGGAATGTCTACTAAATACTATCTGTGGAAATTCATTTAAATTAAGCCATATTTAAAATAGATCTATTAAGATTTCATATGATAATTCTATTAAAATGCCTTAGAATTTTATGGAATTAGCATGCTAAAATAATGTTAACATTTGAGCACTACACCACGTGCAAAATAAACTCCGTAATTTCATTGAATTGATCATATTTTTGCCATTATGGTTTTAGATTACCTGGATATGGATTGTAATACGAGTTGCTTCTCCCACTTACTTCTATCATGACTACAACTTTATTTATTATAATGAGATTTCAGTATATTTAGATTTATAGTCTTTGTATTTGAGAAACTTTTTTCTGTAAAAGTTGGCAAATGTTTGCTTAAATTCTAAGGAGTTGTTTGACAATAAATAAGTATTTTAATTGTCAGTTCTGTTGATGTCTTTATTTTTATCTGCTTTTCAGTGAAGCGGTCATCAAATGACCCGAAATTCTGTTAACAATAACAATGAATTTCCAAACAAACAAAAAAACAATCCTCGAAAAGATGTCTTTATTTCTTCGATTGTCTCAAAAAAATCTGTCAAATTATACAACAATTTTGTTGTCTTTTAGAAAAAAGAGATTACTTCAATAATTACTGTATTGAACTCTAAATTCAAAAGAATTGCCAAAAGAAATCCTCTTTGAAATTTGTGTCCAAAAAAATGATAATCAGATCAAAGTATTTGTTCTCTCTTTCAAAAAACATTTGCATAATTAACAGATTTTGTCTCTTAAAGTAATTAACAATTAGAGTGTTTCTAATGACTATATAGTGTTACAGTAATTGTCAGTCCTTTCGCAACAAATCTTCTAAAGAAAAAACTTCTATTATTTTTATTTTTCTTTACTATTTTCAATGATTTTTATGTTAGTTATGTATTAAAAAAATAATCTATATATAATTTTTGTTTATTTTCCAAAATCAAAGAAAATTCAGTTAAGATATGATGAAAAGTGCATTTTTAGATATTCTAATCCTTTCAATATATTATATATTAGATATTCAAATAAATCAAAAATATCTAGTATGATTTCTAGATTTAGTTAAAATTTATGAAAGAACAAAAATAGAAATAAATTTATCCTATTTTGATAATTTCCATTTGAATTATTACAGAAAAATCAATTGAATTAAATGACTAATGGTTTGGAAATAAAAATTAAAACCCATTTGTCAAATCCGTGAAATCATTTAATATGTGATAATTTGCACATTTAGTTCAATAGTAAAACATTTCTCACATTTTGAATAAAATGTTTACTAAACAGGAGATGTGAAGTGGAAGGAAATATTTAGAGCAAACAATTATCGAATTTATTTAGAGATACAAAACAAATAATTTGATAGATTCGCGTGATTTAAGAAAATTATGAAATTCGTGTTTAGCTTAATATTTCTGATAACATTTCCACACATCGATATATGTCTGACAAATATGAATAAAATGTATTAACACCAAAAGAAATGTATCAGGTCAAAATCAAGCTCGAGTGGTGTTCTGTCGACAACATTTCAAAAACTGGAACAATGTAAAACTTACTTTTTCAACAGAATTTTATAGAATATTATCTTTTAAAGAAATTGCATAGATTGGTAAAGTCATTATATCTAATGGCAAATCAGAGGTCTATTTGTAGATAAACGATAAACAGATATAAAATTATAGAATAGAAAATCTGAAAATTCAAGTAAATTTAATTATTGAATAATAGTATTTATATTATTACAGTCTCTCAATTCTCTCGATTAAAGTTAATGAAATAAAGTTCAATATTTAGTACAAAAATGTGTTGAATATTAATTATTGATTTGATTATAATTATAGGAAATCGATAGTAAAAGTGTCACAAAAGTGTCTGATATAACAAATTCGTTCAAAACTGCGGACACAACCGAACCATCACTTAAACGGAATTCTTTTGCATTTCCAAAGACATCGACAACTCCTACAACAGCTATACCATCGATAACCACTACAAATAGTGATGAATCAGAAGAAGTTGACGTCGATTTAAGTCAACTACAGGTGTCGTTACCTAATGTTAAATTTGATTGCGGGTCCCGTCAGGAGGGCTATTACGGCGACCCGGACTACAGGTGCGAAGTGTTTCACTATTGTAATGCAAATGGAAAGAGAGACACTTTTCTCTGTCCCTCAAACTCCAAATTCAATCAGAAGGACATGACCTGTGATACCGATGCTGTAGAAGATCTGTGTCAACCGGAGCCCGTTTGGGGTCAGAACCATCTCTACCCTACACAGGCGTCAGTTCTATCTCATGTGTCGCCCATTGAATTGAATAATAAGAATAAAGAAAAAGTTCAAATCGAAGTGACGGCACCTAAATTCGAGACCAAAGAAAACGGATTCCGAGAACCGGTTTATGAAATTAAAAGTTTAGACAACTCTAGAAAAAGCAACACTAAAACCACTCTAACCAACAGCTATGACACCAACACTAATAGCGATAATAATAAGAATTATTATAACAATAACGAAGGTATTAATCAATTAAGAATTTTTATTTCTTTTATTCGGTTTTTAATTCTTAGTTTTATTCTTAAAGATTATAATTTTATTATATAATCGACAAAAAAATGAATATAATTTTGAGTATACTTTCGAATAAAAGTAGATAATTATCCTATAATTATAGTACAGACAGTATATTAGGTTATCTAAAGAGGATTTCTTTTCTAAAACATAGTTATCATACTATCTATTCATTGATTGAACTCTAAATTTTTTCATTTTCCTGAATGTGTTTATAGAAATAGTTTACAAATATATCAATGAATTTATGAATTCAGTCAGTGATTGACAACTATGTTATGAAACAATTATATATATTATGCTATTTTTTGATGAATAACCAATTGATTGACGTTTTTATATTTGATAATTCCGTTGTGGTATCGCTCAGAGCAATGAATTTTTATCGGCGGATGATTTTTATTTAAATATATGTTCAAACAGACAGTTCTTTTGTGGCATAAAGATTGATATCAACGTAGAGAAATAGTGTCTTATCATTGAAATCAACTCTATATTTATTTAAATTAAGTGTGAAAAACATAGTTAAGAATAAGGAAAAAAAGCTTTTTTTAGGAAAACATCTAAACTTACTTAATATTATAGAATAAATTCCTATTGAAGGGTCAAATCTAACAATTTTTTTCATCTAATATTTAACCTTATTTTGAATGCAAAGCAAATTAGACCGAAATGCTATTATCTATAATAAAATACTGTATTATTATTGATAAAAATAAATCATCTGCTCCTCCACTCATATATTATAGTGTATAAGATAAAGCATTCTTTTTTCCTTTAAATAGATTGAGAAAATTTGTTACAAATAAAAAATCCAGAACTTCTTTATTACATAATATTATTATGCACTCAATGGCAATAATTATCACTATTTTAATTCTGTATTTTGTAATTAAAAAAGTTTTATTACTTAAGTTTTGCTTAAAAAGCATATTAACATAAACTTCAAACTTAAACGTATAAATAAATATAAATACTATTAATTAACTGCTAATTAATAATAATTTTTTTACTATTAATAGATAGAGTGAAACAAACAAAAAATCTATAATGAATTTAACTAAATGTCAATACAATTAATAATGAAATGAATGAATGAATTGATATAATTTATTGAACTCTAATTAGAAAACCCTATGACTTAAAAAAGTTAAGAATAAGAATAATTCAGTTCTTAATGAATCAGTAGTTATAGTCTTAAAGGACTAAAAGATAAGAAACAAAAAAAGATATAGTTTTTAATTTTAATAACGTTTTCTATACATTTGTATTATTAGGCAATAATTATTCAAATAAATCGATTGATAATTATAACGAAGACATTAACAATAACAGCAAAGATATTAAATCCAATTATTTCGGCGGCAATTTTGGTGAACGTCACTCGAATAACGCTGTTTCGAGCACTAGTACTACTGGTGCTTATGATCATAATAGTAGAAAGAATAGTCAAACTAATTATAATAATAACTATAACAGTAATAGCAATAAGAATTCATTGAATCCCCTGAGCAGTGATTTTGGGACAGTTAGTGATGCGAATAAAAAAGGCTATAAAGAGGAAAACGGGAACAATAATCGGCATAAGAATCAGCCAGTCGTGAGTCACAGCACCACTGATTCAAATCATTATTCTCTGAGCGCTAAGCAATCATTTACGCCAAACAACTATCAAATATCGTTTGATAGACTCAATAAACCGCTTCTCAACACAGACTCGACTACTGTTCGCCAAAATGCCAATAGTGTTAAGAATTCATATGAAAGCAGTCATACGGAACCACTTGTGCCCTCTTCTACACCTGACAAGTCTTATCTCTCGCCCCCGATGTCCACAGAGAGGCCCTCTTCAGTGGCGCCGCAAAAGATATTCACGAATGTCAGACCGAAGACATACGACACACCTGTCCGTCAATTGGCACCGACTGTGGCCTCACAGAGAGCACCCATCAAATGGCCCAATAAAGTGCAAACCAATGACTATTATCTGACCGAAAAGGCCAAAACACAATCATTTACTGCAACCACTTATCTAACGACACCTCCGCCCACAACACCTCCTCCGCGACAATACAGACCACCAGAAGAAGAATACCAACAAAAACAGATGAAACCAATAGATTTATGGCCGCAAACAGAAAATAGAGATAACTTTGAGTCAACGAAGTATAGCATTCCATCAACTGATTCACAAGAAGTACAGAAACCACAACAACAACAGAGACCACACATACAGATCGAACAGCAAACAGAGATAATGCGCCCGAATTGGTCGCCAATCAGTAATGTCCAAAACACATATACACAACCAAATCAAAAGATAGCTAAAACACCATTAAAATCTTGGAATAACTTAGAACTACAACAACAACAACAACAACAACAACAACAACAACAACAACAACAACAACCAGAACCGGAACAATATTTGCTAAACAAAGACCCAGTCTATACCTATCCGGCTATACATCACACAATCGGTGGTCATTCGGGCAATCATTTGTGGTCCGACGATAAGACACAACAGAGTAGAGAGACTTCCAATGAATATACGTCACAGAAGTCTATCACACAATCACTTAAACCTAAATGGGCTCAAGAGATGACTGAAATGGAAGAGTTGCCACACTATCAGTCCATTGGCACACAATCACAGCAACTGAATCCACAGTCATCTCAATCGCAAAGAACAGAGAATTATAACTACAATAAAAATATAGTCAACAAAAATAAAGATATGTCTGACAATAGTGGCCGAAGAGGTCAGACATATAGACAGACAGGAGTCCGACAAACGGAACCGTTTAATGATTTTGGATTAAATTTGAAAGACTATTATGAAGTAAAAGTTGGCCCAGAAATCAATCACCTGTTCAGACAACCGGGTGCTCAACAACAGAGCAACTTATTCTACGACCAGTACAGGCCCTATAAGTTCGCCGAAAACAAACCGACAGAATATGTGAAGAAATTGACCGAAAATGAGAAACAATTAATTAAACAGAGTTTATATACGAATCAAAACAACGACAAAATGATTCTCAACTCTAATACCAATAATCAAAACCGAAACCGAAATAATGATAATTATGACCACAAATACGAAATACAATCCAAACCGACTCTAATCGACGAATTGAAGTTTGAAACCGGAATTTCTGATCCAAAGCTCTCCGGATATATACCCGAAGTATTGCCAGAAGAAGAATCGCCCCTAACATTGCCGGAAACCCATGTAATCCCGAAACTACACAAAACTCATGTATCGAATAAACAGAAATCACATTCAGTTAAATACAATCCAAACCGATATAAACCAAAACAACAATATTTTACTTCTAATATATTCGATGAACTCCTGAGCGCAGATAATGGTTGGGCACTAAAACATATGGACTCAAGTGGTTTAGAGGCGGCCTTTACTCATAACTATCCCGTTCTGCCAATGAGTGTATCCAATAGACCGTCAAAAGTACCTAAAATTCCTAAAACAAGTTACTCTTCAGCAATGATAAACCATTTGGTGGCACCGAATCGCCTGGTGCTTCCGCCACCAATGCATCCCCGGCCACAACCACGGCCTTCATTCTTCTTACCACAACAGTTGCCATTCACACATCAACTACAGGCTCAACCGTCCATTCCATTCCACTATTACCTCCCATACTATCCAACAGCACAGCAATCATTTAAACCGAACAAAAAACAATCGAAACACAGACCAAATCAGCCAAAAATTATTAAATTCTAACAAATTTTTTATTAGTTTCTCCACTAATTCTATGCAATCATATCCTGAAAATTCTAAACCAGAATCTCATCATATTTTCTCTCTTTAACTCATTCTTAAATATAATAAATGTATATAAAATAAGAATATTCTCTATATTTGGATTCAAACTTGGTTATTTTTCAGTTAAATTACTATTTTGTTTCTTAATTATATATTTTATTTCAAACAATTTATCATTTTTTAAAATTCTGTAACTTATTTTTGTCGACAATATTTAATTAACCCAAAGGTATATAACTTTCAAAAAAAACTTTTTAATTCTATACTTCCTTTTCATTAAATCACCAAAACATCTGTTCTTTTATCACAACTGAAATATTATTTTACATCAAATTTATTATTCAATTAATTAAATAATTATTAAATCAAATAAAACTATAAAAATCATAAAATAATTTTTTCTTTTTTTTTATTTGTTTTATTTGCAGAAAATGAACGAATATTTTAATTAAACAAAAATAAAACCGATTAACAACTAAATAATAAAAATCAATTCAATTGTTTGTATAGTTTTACAGATTATAATAGCGTTCATTAGGTATTTATGTAATGATTAAAATGATTTAAAGGCACAAAACGTTTTTCATTTTTTTAACATAAGAATTATTTTCATAATCTAATTGAGAAAATATGTCTATTAATGAGTTTTTTAAAAGAAATTATTTAATAATAAATATTGAATTCTGAAAGAAAAACAATTTACATATAAATCAACAAAAATATATTCAGAAAATCATCGCTCGAATCAAAATTAATTACTAATTAAACACAAAAATTTCAAATAATTTGTTTTAAAAGGCGGAGAAAAGTAATGCATTCATACATTAAATTATAGAAAGAGTGGCCAAAAACTAATATAAAATATATATTTGAAGACAAGAAAAAATAATTAAATCGATTGAAAATAGTTTTTTCCGATAAAAAGAGATTTTATTTTGTTTTTAAATTAACAAAAACAACAACTCATCTGTCGTTTGAATGCAAAAAATGACACTTTGGCTGAAATCGACACTTCCCTGTGCGGGCAAAGTGTTTACACACAGTGTTCTGGGCATTGCGGGGTAGTCGCGGTGTTCGGCCACCCATAGGACCCATTCCGCGGCCATGAGATACTTGATTAGGAAAGGGCGGCACAAAATGCTGAGGCGGAGGACCCGCGTGTGGACCCGAACCCCAATCCGGTTGTTGTGCACCAAATGGTCCACTATTTTGCGGATAAAACTGTTGCGGAGGTCCTGAAGGACGCACTGCAAACGATTCGGTCGGCGGTTGAAGAAGTGTTTGTCCACCAAATGGGGCTATCATTGGTTGTCCACCACTGAAATTAGAAGCGCTTGGAGGGAGGATTGGGAGAGCACTACTGGATGTGAATGAGGGTCCCGGAGTAGCCATTCCCGCAAAGTTATCAATTCGTGGCGGAGGACCTGATTTATTGAAGTCAGGTATTCGCGGCGGCAGTTGCTCTCCGGTCTTGGGTTGAGGCAAATCAATGTTAGAAAAGTCGTGACAATTGTTAGGATTGTTGTCGTCTTCTAATGGTATGACTTTCATGGCCTCACTTTCAACAAAGATCTCTAACTCTGGTTCTTGTGGTGAATCAGGAATTTGGTTTCGCGTATAAAACGTCTCGAGTGTTGTTCGCATCCGTTCCATCTGAACCTCCCGTTCCTTTGAGTCTTTGCCTATTTCTATGAAATTCGTGTCGCCATCGCATGGAATCAATTTCCAGGTACTGAATGACTCCGTTCGAGACATGTAATCGTCGGAAATGTCGAAATTGTTGCCGCACTGTCGGGCCCTTAACATGAACTGTGCCTCGTGTTTCATATCAAACCGCTTCAATTCACCGAAACCGCCCGCACCTGTAGGTCGGGTCACATTGACTCTCTCGGTCTCATCCAATTCGAAATATCTGACGACCTGTAGTCGGCTGTCGTCGACCCAACGCACGGACTTCTTTGATCCCTTCTTAATGTAACATAAAATCGGTTTAATTTTATTCGAACTATTCGTATTGGACAGGACTGTCGGTGCTGTGAAACTGATCGACGGCTCAACACTAGTAGTAATGTTGGGAACAGTTATGTTAACATTCATGTGATTCATCTCTTCTTCGTTTAATTGAGAATTCATTGATTCGTCATTTTGTTCGTCATCTTTGAGACCACTATTGCTGTCGTATTCACTGCTGTCCTCTTCGTTGTCATTGAATGTTGGATTCGATTCATTCACTCTTTGGTCGACTTTTTCATCGATGATATCCTTATAAAAAGAGAACTTTGGCGGCGGCGACGGGGCCTTAGAAGTCGAGGCAATGCTCGAGTCGACTATATTAGGACTGGTAGTGGTATTGTCTTTAGATGTTGTTGACGTAGCACTGGTTCGTCTCTTTTTCTTAAGTGGCAATTGAGTCGGCGGTGCTATCAATGCGTCCATAAAACTCGTCGAATCCTATAATAAGATTAAACAAAAAATTAATTTAAAATGTAATAAAAATATAAAGCATTGCATACCTGTAACATATGTTTAGTCGCCGGTGCGGTCACTGCTGGCGGTGTCGATGGGATTGTCGTCGTCGGTGTTGTAGTCATTGGACTAATTGTCTGAGGCTTTAAATCTATTGTCTGAATCTTGACTTTCTGTGTCTGATTGGGTGCCAAACTAGTGGGGACTGTGTTTTGTGGTAACTCTGCATTAGTTGTATTCAATAACTTATTGCTTGTGTTTGGACTCAATTTTTTAGTCATATTCGGCAACTCTTTGCGTGTTTTGACTGTTTTTGCATTGTTTTGTGAACTGACTAAGCCGTCGAGTCTTGATTTTCCGGGTTTTACTTTAGCAGTAGAGGGACGGGGAGTGCGCTCGACCTTTGGTTTCGGTTCCTCTTTAACCGAATCAAATGGATTACTACTACTGCTGTCGGCGTTATTCACATCAATTGAATTAACGTCTGATTTGTCAGCAATTTTAGGTTTTTTATTATCACTCGAACTGTCCTTTGAATCACTATTTGTTGACTCAATACTATCTTTTTTACGCTTCTTCTTGTGGTCCTTATCCTTACTATACTTTTCACCTGAAGCTAATTCAATCATTTTAGTCCACTTTTCAACAATTTGTTTGGCTTTTTGTGCTAACACTAAGTCTTCACTTTTGGACAATTTATTAATGATTTTTGGCGAATCGTTTTCCCGAAGCCGTTCCACATTCATCGGCAGAATAAGCAAAAGTTTAAGCAATTCGTCTAAAAAGGGCTTATTTCCCAACTCTTTTGCAGATTTGATCCAAAGATGTATTGTTTCCCAACCGCCGGACTTTAGAAATCTGAACAAATGTTTAAAAATTCAATCAAATTATCGATAAAATAGTGGAGAATAACATGAAATATACTAAAATTCTTAGTGACTGTGGAATAAATTGAATAATTTATTTGATTGAAACTCAAGTATAAATTCTTTCGGTCCTAATCGGAGCTTTTCGTCAGGAGTTATATAAATGTAAATAAAATTGATTTAAAGACTAAACTAATAATATTTTTAGAGCGCGTTTTTCTCTACAAATGTATTTCATATATCGCTTAATTGTATTCCTTTAAGAACTAATGTTTTACCAAATTTCCTAATTATAAGTTCTGACAATAACTTCTGATAACTTAATATAATTTTTTAAAAATATGTAAAGAAAATGTAATTACTCTTCGAGAACATCAGTACTGGTGGCCAACAGAACATTACAATACACACAACGGGAGACCAATTTTCGGGAAAACTTCTTCATTAAACTATATTATGGGAGAAAAAACAATATAATTGTGTTATAATTAAATATAAAATTAATGCAAACTTTACACAAAAATGTGATCACTGGGCGGGGGTTTAGACTAAATTCCTCTATTTTAAGGAAAGTCACCACAAATGTAATCAATTTTTCAAATTATTAATTTAAAAACCAGTTTATTGACAAAATACAAACTTTTTTAACTTAAAACCTCACTTTATTGCGGATGAAATTCAGGTACAAAACAATTTTTAAAGTTCTAAATTATAAGCTTGCTAATTTAAACTAGCTAGAATCTACTAGAAAATCAATTTCCGGTAAACCTAAATTGTCTCCTTATAGTTGTCTCTCCTTTTCCTAATGTGTCCCCTCTGTGGACAGACTTGCATAAAATCAAGATTTAAAACAAAAGTTTTTTATTGAAATAAAAATTCTTTCAAACTTTGGTTTTGGCATTAGATTTAAATGTAATTCTCGTGCAATTAATTAATTAATTGTGTCCATACCTGGAAAGTCTGGGCACTTCTGTTGCATTCTTAATACCACCGGAAGGGGTCAACAGAGGCGCAAATGCGGCCAACAATTGGTTTGGATCTATAGGCGCCTGAAATGCAAAGTAAGCGTAAAAATCGATTAGACTTTTTCAATCACTTGTATTACACAACACTATAATAGTGAATGTCTATCCAATGCTATAGTACTATAAAAAGGGACTAAAAGTACTGAATATAAACACTAGAAGTCATTCCTTTTATATATAACACATATAGAGATCACTAACAAAAAAAAATATAATCAAATCATTTCCTGAAAATAAATTAAATAAAATCAAAAAATAATTTAAATTTAAATATAAATTAAAAAAATAAATTAAACAGAAATTAAAACACAAACAATAAGAATGTAAACATAGAGTGACTTACCATTGATGGAGTGCTGGTCTGTCGACCCAATCCTATAGGTCTTGAGTGAACGCTTGTGTTTGCAATCGATATTATATTTAATTGTCTTATATTTGTTTGAATGGCTTTTGTTTTAGTCTTTATTTTATTTGTATTTATGTCTGTTTTGGCTATTAATTGTCGGATCGCCTGATTGTATGATTTGGTTTGAATCCAATCGTATTATTGTTTGATTTAATGAAACAATTGATTAAACCCTAAACCCAATGCATGCAAACGCTCTCTTCATAGCCTCCATTGCATATCGAGTGACGAACCAAATGAATGCCACTTTTGTCAAACCAATGCATTACTCTATGCAGTGATGGCAGCGCCGCTCACACAACAGCACAGGCACTGCTGTCTCACACTCTTTCATATACTTAAATGTAGATGTCGTGGATGTGTGTATCAAATACTTTCAGATTAAAATTAGCATGCTAGTGATAAATATGATGACTGACAATGGAGTAATGGAGTAATGGAGTAATGGAGTAATGGAGTAATGGAGTAATGGAGTAATGGAGTAATGGAGTAATGGAGTAATGGAGTAATGGAGTAATGGAGTAATGG
>JAQFXN010000326.1:0-24088 GCA_034693365.1 Liacarus xylariae | reverse complement strand
GAAAAGCTTCGGCAAATTTTAATATCAATAAAATTTATTTATTCTTTTACTCAAGAGTTGAAGTCATTTCAATTATAATAATAAAGTGTTTTAAATACCAAAGAGTTTCCACTTTCTGTGTGCGAGTGAATAGTGAGCTAAACCGGTTCGACCGGCGATCACAATATGTTGACTCATGCTATCGATGGCCGCGTATCTAATCGGCCAATTGGTTGACAGATAGCTACGAGGCATTGGAATGACAATCCATTGAAGGTTACCGACAGCTATGGGCTGCTGTTCCCAATACATCTCACCTAAGGGTTAAATCAAATTATATTACGGAATATAAGACTTAAAAGAAAAAGTTTTTTTTCGACAGTACTGTTCAGACCATACCTTTTGAGTTGGTTGAGGGCATTATATCGTCGACAAGACTTCCATTGCAATAGTTGTCGATATAATTAGTGGAACACATGGAGGAGTAGTGCTGTTGTTGACCAACATTAACCGCACCGATGCCTATGAAAAGTCTGTCTTCTGAAGTGAGTAGAACTAACTCTTCGTTTATGGATGAGCTCGGGTTGGATGCGATCACACTCTTAGCCAATGATAGCTTTGAAACGCCTTCTAATGAATATGAATTACCGTTTTCTGTAGTCTTATGTTCAGCACTAGTGGTCGAAAGCCATAAGTGATAGCCTTTTAGATCAGAGAATATAATATAAATAAAATTCTTATTTCAAATATAACTTATATTCGTTTCAATACCTTCTTTGCCGAAAACCATAGAATTGACAATAAATGGACTCAATTTGATGGCATCGACTGCACCGAAATCCCAGGAAAGACTACAAGCAATCAGTGCACCGAAAACAGACCACAAGGCAAACCCTCCCTTTTCCCAGGCCGTGGCCAATACAGTGGAGTCGGGCGTCCATTGTAGACAAGTCATCGCACCGGCGGTGAAACTGGCGTCTGAACCGCACAATAGAAATAGTTATTTAAAAAATGTAAAAATAGATAAAATCGAACACAAAATACCCGGAAAAGTATCGGCGGATAGAATGAGACGATGGGTCACAATAACTGCGTTTTGTGTGTCGTCTAAACAACAGACCACTCCTTCAGTGTTACGTAAACCGAAAGCAATTAACTGGTATTTATGGTTAATCGCACAACAAATCGCATTTTCCACTTCAGACACGAACTGTAGTCTTGAGTTGAATTGGGGCGAACCTGTCATCACATCGGGTGTCGACGGCTGTCCTGTTTGGGTGTGTAATGGCATGAAAGCCGCGCGACCGCAGCTGAATACAAGACCAAAGCCGCCAATCATTGAAGAGTATTTGATGTCAACCACATTGATGTCATCGGTGGCCGAAAACGTCTTCGAAGTCAACTTCCATATAAATGACTCGTCAATACTTCCGTCCCAATTGACACCACATATCTCTCCTAAAGAAGTAGATTTAAAATTATATTTAAAGACAATTAATATACAATGAATTCAATTAAAATACCACTTTTGGTTCCGATAACAATCTCTTCTTCGGCTGCCATTAAACTGAAAATTAAAATCATTTAAATCCATCGATAATTCAATTGTCTCAAAGATAATTACCATTTAATACCAGTAGTTATTTGTGTAGAAAACGCTAAAATCAAGACTAAAGACGGAATTTTTTCGCTAATAAATAGTTCTGCGCTTTCGCGTCGAAGTCCAGAGAGACTATTGACCGGAAAGATAGCAAAAAAAGGATTAGAAAACAAATGATTAAAAATTTATTGAGTCATTCATTACTCGACGTCTTTTTGTTGGAACAGTGAATCATAACTATTGACAACCAATTTATAAAAGAGTAAAAAGTCTTTATCCGTTTGGACGACAATGAGTGTTGAGTCGGGTCTCCAAATCATTTGCACATTTTGTCCGAACTCTTCGATGGACTTCGGGTCGCGTTTATGCGACACTATTTTGAGCGATGGCTTGAAGTACCAAATGGACAGTTGTGTCGGCGCCAGTAGTCCGAACAGTGAGCGGTCAGTATTGGCCACAATACTAACTGTTCCATCGGTCGACCTCAACGTCTGTGGCCATCCGTAGCTGAAATACATAATTGCTTTTTGTCGTTCAAACGTGTATTCAATAAATAAAACAACAATTGTGTTAAATCACAACACATTTGGGTCTTTCGTCAAAACAGAGGCCAAACATCACAACAAATCCATTGGAAATGAGGACTAAATTAATGATTACTTTAATTAGTATTCAATTAAAGCCTAAATGTGTTTAAGAAAAAAAATTCAAAACCAGTTTTTTTGTATTCAATACTAAAACAGATTTACATAAAAATTTTGATTCATTTTTTGTCTAATATTTATATTGTTTATTATTCATTAAATCAATTCAATCGTAAATACAATACATTTTTCTCATCTTTTGCCCATAAATACAGTGTATTTTAGATAATAATTGAGATCAAAGGTTCATATTTTCTAATAACACACTATTTGTTATCAGACTTGTTGTCAATGTTTTGGTACTTTATATCTCTGTATCTGTTGTTTGTTTTGTTGTATAAAAATGTTTGTCATGTCTTGGATTGAAATAAATGGTTTTTATTTTATTTTTACTGTAAATCTCTGTTTCAATAAATGACTGCGTGTTATAGCGTTGATCGGATGCCTTAACGTTACTATTGGTTACAATACAGTTGTATTAGGTTTTGAGTATTTTTTATGATTTATTACAGACTATAACTGATTTAAATAACTCGAGGAAATTAAATAGTCTTGGTTTATTTTATTTGTAGTATCTTATGGTAGTTTGATCAGAATTTGATTATTTGTAAAAGTACTGAAATGATACTACGGATTGATTTTTAAAAAACTATCTAGATTAGTAAGTCAAAAATGAAATACCTGCTGAAGTTATTTTTCAAATAACCTTTCACACTTTTTTGAATATCTATTTTCGCTTGTTGTTTTCTTATATTTCTTTCAAAAAATTTCCTAATGTTTGTGGTCTGGTAACTTTTAGTTTCTTTATAGTTAAAAACCAACAGTACATACCTTACATTCCTGTATAATTAATAGAATCTGTAGCTTGATAAAAATAATTTAGATGCTAAGTTTTTAGAATGTTGCGATAACTAGTGTAGACAATATGAATACAAGTAGGGTGGGTAGAAAATTAATCCAAACATATTTTTTATAGCACCTAGAACAACTTAGGAAAACTTGTGTATACTTGTATTCACTCCGTATCATTTTTAAAAATTGATTCCATTGCCAAGATACTGAACTGCACGAGATGATATGCAATCTAGGATATTTAATGAAATGCTCCTGTACAATTGGGTTTAACAGTTCCGCTATTATAACATATGCCGAGTATTTGTGAATCCGAATCACTGATTGCCGGCTGAGCTGAGAGAGGCTGAGCCTATGGGTGTTTGGCAATAGTGTCACTCCTATATCGAGTATAGTTGGTTCAGCCATTTGTCTGTTTATGTTATTATTATTATTATATTATGTAATCAATTATAAGAGTTTTGCGAATAAAATATTTTTAGATTTGTTTTATTTGTGTTTATTTTTATAATTAATAACTCAAACAAAACCAACCATTAATTTAAGTGTAGAACAAGTCATTCATTTAAAGGCCTCTTAAGTCTGTTTTCAAATACAAAATCTTATTATTTAATGAATTTAATGCCAATCCGTTTGCTATGTATTGAACGGTAAGTGAAGACACAAATTGTCATTCAATTGATTGTCATTTAATTGATTTGTTTATTCAATATTTTAGTCTTAAGTAAATAATTGTTTTTCTGTTTTGTTCATTGATTTCATATTGTTTTTTGTCTTTATTTCTGATTTAATAAATGATAACATATTTTGTTATTTCAATACTCAATACAAAACCACAAATGGCTATCAATTGTCTGTTGTTTTAGTGTTTAATTGCTTTCGGCTATCAATCGGCAGATGTTGTCCTTCAGTCAATCTGTTTGGTTATGCAGTTATCTGTTGTCTCCTAACAGTTGTGTCCAAAAAAACCTGTCATTTGTTTTGTTTTTGATGCAAAAATCTCACGAATCGATAGACTGTGTGTAAACGTGATTGTCGTGACTCACGAATCGTGTTTCAGTCAAATATTCATTAGTCTATTGAAGAGAGTCTAATGATTTGACGCATTGACTGCCCTTTAAATTACTTTAAGTCTTATTTTCACGTTTTGTTGAGCTTTTAAGTCTCGTTTGTGTGAATTATTGTACGAAATTATATCTAAAATTCTCTCAAATTGTTTGCTTTTTTAACCGAAATTGCGGTGAATTAAAAGATTTTTCATGCGAATTAGACTTATTTGGCATTTAGTGATGTAATACCTCTCCTCTAAACCAAACTCTGTTTTTATCCGATAATAGATTATCAATAGTTTGCAATAGATTTGGAAAATAAGAGCATTTTTTAATAAAATACCTAACGATTTAACTCACGATATGAGCTATTTTTAAATCACATTATAATTCAATACATATATGACTGGGTTTTCAATTCTACTGAAGCAAAAATAATCAGAACTTTTCTTAAAAATTTTGGTCACTTTGTGTACAATTTTTTTTATATAGATATTTGACCCAAATGTCTAATACAAGTGATTAATTAATTGAATTCATTGGACAGAGAATTATGAATTTGCGGTATCGATAGTAGCGGTCATTAGTTTTTTAAAGCAAAAGCAGTTGTCATTCAACCGAAACTTAAATATTGCTCTCAAAGTGAACGGCAATTATTGAACTAAAATTAATACCACTTTTATATATATTTTGGGGTCACTTAACAAATGAAACTTTTAAAAAATCAAAAATTATATACCCATTGAATCACTTGAATAGTGGCATAACTTGTAATTCTATGTCCTCTTTATCACTGAATTTTCATTTTATTGATTTTTAAAAATTTTTAATCGTTTTTTCTTTCGATTAGTTTATTGATCTCACGATTTGTAAAAATCTCTTTTTTCTGTGTTTATATCCCTTTTTTCAGTTCAATTTCAAATACTTTTTCTTTATTTAATTTACAAGAAGTGCTCTTTTTTATGGTTTCGTTTAGTTTTACTTTTTTTGTTTCGACAAATGGTCTGAAGAAATAAGCGTTTGCTTTGAATTTTATGCCCGATTTGAGTGATGAATAGCAGTGTATTCCATGATTTTTCTGAGGCCTGGACTCAAAAGTTTCCAAACTCTGAATTACCCAACACTTGGGAGGACGACGTTAGGGCCAATCTATCCAAACACCAGCAAAAAGTAGCTCTACTTAAGGAAGAACTCGAAAAAGAAGAGTTTTATGTCGAATATCTCCAGAAATTGTTAGAAGACGTCGAAAGAGTCAAATCAAAAGGTTTTTCTCCAAAACTATTGACTGAAAGTGAGGTAATGTTTAGTATTTGTCTAAACAATTGTCTTATGTTTAGGCGAAGGTATTTCATCGAAAGCCTGTTCCCAATCATCACTGCAATCATCTAAAGGAGACAGGAATGAGAACGGAATCAATTCCAGTGATAGTAGTGTTGAGACAATGGCCAACAATCCAAAGGATGACCAATACGTGACTGTAATAACTGTCAGCAGTTATGGCGAAATCCAGAGGCCGTCTAAAGGGTTGGATCCAAAGCAGCCTTTGATTGACAATCCTCTGTACCAAACGGCACAACCCATTAGTCCAAAACAATCATCCGATTCCAGTGCTGCTAATGAGTCGCCGAAAATCAAACATTTACTCAATCAAAACGACTCTCCCATTGAAAGCATTCAAAACCAAGGTTTGACTCAAAATATATTTTCCAAACTATTCCTTATTTTTTTTCATTTTATGTTTAAACTATTTTTAATTAAAATCTCAAATATTTAATGATTTGCAGCGAATATGAGCTTTATTTTCCATATTATTTCGATTCTAATAACATAAATATTAATAAATTATATAAAGTGAGATAAAATTAATTATAAGAATGTTATAAATTATAAACTCTATCCGCTTCTTGAATACCAATGAGGGTTAAAACAGGAATGACCAGGCTATAGGCTATTTCCAAGATCTTTCCTCCGACTTTTTTAGATGAAATTAAAATTTTGTTTTTATTACCTGGTTATCCCTTGCAAAATATTCCAAAAAATACACCACTATAATTTTTTTAAGAAATCAACAAAGCATCATATTTCCCATAACTTGAATGACCTTGGTTATCCTTGGGCTAATATCAGTGTTAGGTTTTCTAAGCACATGATATGCCTTAATATAAATTGTTTAGTCAATTAAGTTCCAAAAATTTCACTGCTGGTTAAATTATTACTTGTATAGATTGTGCTGATTTATATGCAGTAAAGTTATTTTTATTTTGGACAGAGCAATGGTTTATTTTTACTCATTTACTTTTAGTTTTTATATTTGACTAATCTGTGACCGATAGCCAAATATTAATTTGAATGAAAACTTAATCATTCGTCGGAACACATTATATCAAATTTTTTTATTTTGAATTTATTTTATTTTATTTAATTTTAATTTCTATCAAAGATTAGTCAGATATAAAAACAGAAAGCAAATGTGTAAAAATAAATCATTTATTTGTCAAAAATAAAAATAAATTAACTTTAACATATTGCCAAAAAATTGCAAAATTCTTTGAATTTATCAGATTAGCTTGAAAAAATTGATTATTAGCTACTATGCACTAGTTTAAACAAGTAAGGTTAATTTGATTAATTCAGACTAACTTTGAAATTGAAATTAACTTAATTTTGACTTATTTGTTGAATTTTGTTTTGAAATACACACCACTCCCTGCTATAGCCACTAATTAGCCAAAAGAATTAATTAATAAATTTTGATGGAATATATTTTGATTCCTAATTTGAAAATTGAATTTCAACCCATTCTTCAATGCTTTAATTGAATAGTATTTAAGGAAATATTCATTTCTGTTTAGAATATCAATACTATATTTATTAGGAAAAGTCAGTTTACATGCAAAACACCACTTCCTGTTTAAGAATACCCATTCCTTGTGTTAGCAATCAATTAGAAATATATTGTGAAAGTTCTTTTAAGGCATGTTATGTTTGTCTATATTTTTCTGAAATATTAATTGTATTTCAATCAAATGCCATAACTGCTGATCAAAATAAGAGTAGTTTTTAATAAAATGATTTCTTTTTCTAAAGCATTTTCACACATTTTATACAACAATTATATTATTGCAGAATATTCTCGAATTTTAACTAAAAGTATTACAAAATTGATAATTAATGACACAATTATTGTGTTGACTGACAGTCGACATAATTAAAGAAACAATTATTTAATAAATCATCTTTTATTGAGTCTATAATTATTAGAATTAAAATTAGATTTGAGTTAATTCTGAAAATTAAATTAAGATTTTTATCATATTTTTAGGATTCACTCTATTTGTTTGAGTAATTAATTGTTTAAATGTTATATAATTTTAAATGAATTATAATTTTTTTATTTTATAATTAATTGGTTTTTCACATATTCTCTTAAAATAGTACCAAAAAAGAAGAGACCGCCCACTCCTCCCCGTAAACCAAAAGTTAATAAAAATTTGGGTTCCATTCATATATTTGACAATAAAAATGACAACCAATTCAGTACTACTACTCCTCCACTATCGACACCCAATACCCCTGATGTGGACAATAATAATAAATCGCTTCAGAATTTATTAAACAATTCTGAATTGAATGCGAATTCAAATAAATTGTTTGACAATAAAAATATTAAAACCAATGATAAAACAGATGTTAAATCCAATGACAAACAATTGGATTCACCAATGGATTCATTAGTGACCGGAGACAACAGTAGTATTCTATACGATGACGACGAGGACAACATATACGACACGGTGGCGCCCGACGAACCCTCCCCTCTCACCCCCAGTATTGATGAGATTAAAAAGCAAAACAGCAGTGATTTGTTTGACTCGAACTCATCCACTGATAACTTGTCCGCAAAATACTATGATTTGAATAGTTATGCGAATTATGTTAATATCGATTACTTCCTGAGAAAAGACGAGACCTCTTCGCGCGACGACTCCGACGATAACGACACACATGTCTCGCAGTCGTTGTCCAGCGATCATGAAATCGATGATATGAGTCATTCCAGGGATTCAGAGCTCATTAGATCCAACACTGGACTCAATTGTGTGGAACCAATAGATAAACATTCGTTGTCCTCATCTCTGGACAGAAAGGATTCGGTGATTGCGCCCACTTATGACGAAGTGTTTGATTTGGATTCAGGTATTCATACAATTTCTGACATTTTATTCATTTTTTGGAACTTTTTATCTCCGCTTTTGAAGAAAAAGACTAATATAGATTCGTTTCCACCCCACCCCCAACCCTCCAATTGGATAGGGATCTATGATAATCCAATGGGATGGGAACCTGTATTAATTTTTTATCAAGCTTATTAATAGGGATGCCCTAAGATCTCAAAGTCAGGTGGTATAGGGCGGGGTATTTTGCAATCTTCAAATTCTTGCAGAAGAAGTTAAAAAAGACGTGATTTAACAGAATTTCGACCTTATCTACCAAATTTGACAGGGTAGTTATGATGAATTATCAAAGTCAACTTGTCAAAATTTGGCCAAATTGAACGGTATACAAAGCCCTTTATCTAGCCTTTAGTAAAAATGTAGATGTAGTTAATTCAGAAATAAATAATCGGACAAAATCAGGTGTTACAGTAGCCAAAGGGCTATGACCTAAACTTTCATATGGATTCTCACTATTTTAATTTCAATGCGAGGCAGAGAACAGAGCAGAACTTTATTTCTAAAATAATAAAAAAAAATCAATATTTTATTTTAAGTTGAAAACAATAAACTGAATGTTAATTCACGACTATTATAGTATGAGAAATCTTCTCTGTAATACACACATAGGGAGAGAACGGTGGCGAATATCTCTACCATTTTCAGCCTATATTAATCAAACTTCTTATGAAGAAATGTATTCACATTTGTGTAGATTATAAACAAAAAGACGTGTAAGAAAAAGAAACTTTTCTTAAGTCTTATAAGATGACTGCGTGCTTCAGTATAATAGTCACATACAGTCAAACATTGAGTCGATATTTATGCAAACTTTATTAATAAACTAATTTATTTGACTAATATTTTTACAAAATTATTGACTTAATGTTTGACTGTATGTGACTATTATAGTGAAACACGTAGTCATCTTATAAAATGTAAGAAATGTTTCTTCTTAAACATCTTCTTGTTTATAATCTACACATATATGGATAGTCTAAATATTGGCATAGGTGCAAAAACTATTCTACAAAATTGTAAATTGTGGAGTTAAATAATTTTTGAAAACTATAAAACTTGATAACCTATATAAAGTTACACCATTTAACCCTCACAATTTGTCACCTAGGATTTCGAGTGGATCTATGACTTTTTCAGATTACTTATTTTGGTTATATTTATGAATTAAAATTAAAATACCGCATATTTTCCTCCCCACCCAGTCTTTCAATAGTGAGACGCTTTGAGATCAAACAAATTTCCAAGAATTGTGATCATTCCATAGGGAGTACATTATGGAACTTGTTGAATTTTAATCCCTTTAGAGTGAAGTAAAAAACCCGAGAATATTTTTATCTTGAAACTAGTCATCAAGTACTACAAAAATATTCAATAAAAAGCCAGCTCTAAGTTTAGAGCTTGGTGGTTCTTCTCTTTTAGCGAGAATTTGAGAAAATTTGTCTAAGAATTTAGGACAGAATTTCACAGAATATTCCACCATATTCTCAAAATTACTTAGCGGGGACATGTCTTTATTTCTTCATCATAGAAGGTTATCTTGGTCATTTTTCGAAGATAGTGGGTATTTTGGTTATATCCCTCCATTGCTTGGTTATTTTTCCGTATTAACATATAGTGAAAAATTCGGCCAAACATTTTGAATCACTTAAGATTTTTTAGAAAACTATATATTAATGGCGCATTCTTGTTTTTTATGTTCATTTCTCTTTTATTTCTTTAGCTTTAGTTGAAAATGAAGAACAGATATCTTTGAATAAAAATGATAACGAGGTTTGTATTGATTTTTTGGTTTTAAAATTTTTTTCTGTATTTGTTTTTTTATTCTTAATTTAAAATTTCAATGTTTTCCATCTTTCAGACCAATTATTTGAGTGCAAAAAGCGATCGAATAAATAAATTAGAAGTGGAGAGACTGACAATGTATAAGTGCATTATTGCCAGCATTACAGAGAGTGAGACCATTTATGTCGATTGTCTCAACACTTTGATTCAGGTCTCGAATTGCTTTTTATATAAATTGAGTTTTTTTTTCTCTAAAATTCTGTTTTAAACCAAATATTAAAAGAATTAAATATTAATAATTTATTGCTTTTGTTTAGTATATGAAAGCATTGAAGTCAACTCTGGGAACAACACATCCGCTCTTAACTACAGAAGAGTTGTCGACAATATTCTATAAAATTCCTGAACTCTACACAATTCACTGGACATTCTTAGAGGGTTTGAAAAAGTTATCAAATACTGGAATTAATAAAGAAAACGGCAATAATTCGTCTATTGGTGATTTGTTCAAAGTATTGGCCAGTCGTTTGGGTGCTTACAGTGCTTTCCTTAAAAATTATTCTAAAGCTTTAGAAACCGTACACAAGTGTAGCGCAACTAATAATCAATTTTCCGAAATTACTCGGGTATTAATCCATTGTTTATTATATATATTTACCAAATGAATCAAATTATTTATATTTTACTTACAGTCCATAAAAATTGTTTCACTGAAAGGACAGTCAACTAATTTAGAAGGTATTCAAAGAATAAGATTTTTAACATAATATCTGTTATATATTCTTTAAAAAATTTATATTTTGTTTTTGTTTTGTTTTCTTCTGATTTTAATTAATTTAAAATATTTATTAGAATTATTGCACAAACCTGTGGCCAGAGTTCAGAAAAATGCTTTAGTTTTACACGATTTGCTAAAATACACGACAGAAGAAGCGAATGAATATAAATCACTAAAGACTGCACTAAAGATGACGCAGTGTTTCCTCAATGACCTCAACATAGCTGCCACCGAACAAATGTTTCCGGTCAGTCAACTAAAGTGCAATTCTATTAATTAGAATCGATTAATAAATTTAAACATTAATTTGTGTTCAGATTCAGGACAAAACTCAGAGGCGTTTAGTTAAAGAGAGTTTTATCGTTGAATGCAGTGATGAGAAGAGAAAATTAAGACATTTGTTTCTATTCAATGACATTATAGTCTGTGCCAAATATAAAGCGTCGGCGAAGTAATTGAAATATTCTTATTATTTATCAAAATATAGATATTATTCTTCAATTGAAACTATTTTTTTTATTTTAATAATTAAATAAAATTTAGGCAAAAATTTACTTTTGACTTGAAGTGGTATAATCTGCTCAATGAGATTACAATTGTGGACACAGAAAGCCAGTCCAACAGTACGTGTATTTGTGGACAATTTATTTATTATTGATTTTTATATATTATTTATTTTTTTTGTGTTTCGTTTTCTTTAGTCGACATTCAGTCGCATTCGAATAGAGATAAAGAAAATAATAATAATATACTTAACATAAAGTCAAGGGTTAGTAATACTCGGGATTTGATTACACGGGAAGAAGAAAAAGAGGTTCGAAAGAAACGTTTTCCCCTTTTTTTTCTAGTTTTGGTTAAAATATTTAATTTTTTTTTAATCGAATAGAAGGGAAAACTAAACACAAAACTATTGGAAAAGTTGAAAAAGAAAAGATCAGAACTGGTATTGTGTTTTGTACTTATTTATTGAATTTGAAATTCATTTGGATTTCTAATATATTTCCGGTTGAAAAGGAGGCACAACTCGTACTGTTTTTACCACAACTCAAGTTCTCTATTAGTCATAAAAGTGGAAAAATATATTCATTTTATTTATCGTCTGATTTCGAGAGAAGTCAATGGATTGAATCGATTAAAGTATTACAACAATCAGGTATTCATTGATTCAATTTGTTATCAGTTATTCATAAGAATATAAAATTCTAATTATTTATTAATCTCTGCACTCGAACTCAAAGCTCATACAAATGCAAACAATACATACGAATCAATCAATTTTAATGAACTTCAGGCTTGGATTGAGACCTGTCGTAAGGTATGTCTTAAATCGATTTTAATACTCTTTTTTTTAGAGGAATAGTAAGAATTTTATTTTGATATTTAATTTCATTTACAGAATTTAAATCCAAATTTGGGCTCATTTTTATTGCGGTCGAGTAAAGACGAGGACCTACTGTTCGGTGATCTCTACTTAACTGTCCAACACTTGAAGGGATTGAGTAGAGAAGCGGGTATTTAATCATTTGCGTTAAATCAGTCATATATTTGATTTTTAATCTGATTTTTATTCACATATTTTCAGACATATTCTTCATTTTGGAATTAGACACTTATGGCCATTTTCTGCAGCGCGCGGTCACTCACGTCAGTAAACAAAGTCTTGAACCACACTTCGATCAGGTCTGCCCTTCGAATCTCATGTTATGAATAAAGTGTTTTATAAATTATTTTTTAAATATTCTAATATTTTAGGAGTTTGTGTTGGATTTGGACGGAACACAAACAATACGTATATTATGTTACGAAGAGATTAGTGGACAACAGAAGCCATTTTTCAGGGGGAAAACCAGTCTTGAATTGAGCCAAACCTGGCTTAAAGACACTCCAACCCAACAATTAGTTCCAATTTTAGACGTAATTTAAATAATTAATTATTAAATTCAAAAAGTATTTTATTTTTTAATTTTTATTTGTGTTTCAGTGTATTCTAACCCTAACGCTCAGATATGTCTCCTCGCAATCAAATACCGCTCGATTTCCTGCCTCTAAAGTTTGCGGTACTTTTGGTCTAAATGTACAACAAGTTTGCAAGTAATCCATCATTTTTTAACCACTTTTTCAATTTATTGAAAATTTTTTTGCTTAAAATAAATTTTAATATATTTAGAAAAGAGAAAACTACTGTTCCTTATCTGATAAGCAGTTCTATAAGAGAAGTCGAAAGGAGAGGTATGAAAGAAGTGGGGATTTATAGAGTTTCCGGTCTTTCATCTGATGTACAAAAACTTAAAAAAGCATTCGAAACGAGTGAGTCTTCTCTTTAATTAAGCATTTAATCAACTTTTACTCAATTTATGTCTAATTAATGACACAATAGATCCCTACGAAGCGGACCTTCTTATGAAAGAGATTGATATTCACTCCGTCACCGGTCTATTGAAGTTATATCTCAGGGAATTACCGGAATCTTTGTTCACTAACGCGATGTACAAAAAATATTTCGATGCCTTCAGTGAGTAATCAATTATATAATAAAAGATTTGATTTAATTAATTGTGAATTTTGTTTATTAAAGATATTATAAATCAATCGGAAAAAAGTAAACGTTTGCTGACATTGTTTTCTGGTTTAACACAACCCAATCAATCAATAATTATTGCACTAATGGATCACCTCTACCGGTAAGCTATCATCAAATGACTTTAGGTATTAGTTATTAGAAAACTATTAGAAATCAGAATTTTTTATACTCCCTGTCCATTCACAGATATAAGGGTTTTTCTTTAAAATTTGATAAAAAAAAGTAAATTCAATTAAAATTTCATTAAAATAGCAAAATTTTGTTGAATTACTTGAAATTTTATCTTGTGTTGTGTGATCTAAATCAGAGGTATTCAGGTTTGAGTATAATTTTGTTGGACACTCTTAAGAGCAGGGGTTAACTCTCAAAATCAGAATATTTTTAATGTATTGATACTCAATATAAACAGTATTTTTCATTTGAATCTATGGTTTAAAATTGGATTTAATTTTTAGAGTAAATCAGTTCGAAGAGCACAATAAGATGTCTTTACACAACTTGGCCACAGTGTTCGGGCCAACAATGCTTAGGCCGGGAACGACGGGCGACTCCGGGACCAATAATACAGTGGCCGATTCGTTCACAGCGGGCACTATAGATGTGATGGCACAGGCAGGCATTCTATATTTTTTCCTGCGCCGCAAAGCCTCTGGTCTTTCTCTAACAAATACCGCTACAGAGACTCAGTTGTGAAGAAATATTTTAATAAATAGTTTTAAAATAAAACAAAAGTAAAAAATTCAATTCTACATTCAATAGATAGACAATATTTTTTTTGTTGTTTTAAAAAATTCAAAGTTTTTTTTAGTGGACAAAACCCAGTGTTTGAATAGATTTTATTAAATATCAAATTTCTGGTCACTTAATTCGTAAAATTCTGGTCACAAATCATCAAAAGATTGTTTTTATCTCTTTTTCCCTTTAAATACATTATTGAACTAAAAAATTATTGCAATTTCTATGACTTTTGAATGAAAAAAAAACTTTTTATGCATACAATTCATAAAATGAAATCATTTTATATAAAACTTTTTTTTCTTTTAGAAATCAATTTATATATTAATATTTATTTGTATTTTTTAAAAGAATTTTTTGCCATAAATTATATTATTATATACTTATCGACTGATATATCAATTTTTACACCAAATTTTCGCAAATGTGTTATTCAAAGATTTTTTTCTGTGCAATTGAGTTATCATATGATTTGTAATAAAATTATAAAAATATAATAATATATCGATTGAAATGAAAAATAAAATCGGAATAATTTTTTATCAATTCTATAAAACTATACTTTCATTTCATTCCTCATTCAGTATTTGTCTAAAGAATATTAGGTTGGGTTCAATGTTACTACGGTAGGTCGTGAAAGTCGCCGTTTTTCAAATACTGTACATAATCTGTGAAATTCTGCAATTTTTAATCAAATTCTGTAAGAATTTGAAGATTGCAAACTACCCCATCCTATACCCCCTGTTACTGAGGCTATTATCAGTACCCTATACCCTGTCTAACTTTGAGTTCATTATCCATCTCTAAATGTTACAGAAAATATAAAATAATTTAAAAGTTATTCTAGTACGGTATCATCAAGGTAATACTTAACACTAGGGGTGAGCACAGGTCGAACACTAGGGGGTATAGGGTGGGGTATTTTGCTATCATTAAATTTTGCAAATGACGCAATTTAACAGAATTTTGATTAATTCTGCAAGATTTTAAGAGAATTTGACAAATTCTGTTATTTTTCTAAGAATTTAGATATAATTTCACAGAATATTTCAGGCGCCGTTTTTAAAAAAATTTTAGGAAGGGTACCTCAAAATTGCTTGTTTTTTCTTCACCACAGGGGTATTTTGGTCATTTTTCAGAGACAGGAGGTATTTTGGCTATACCCCATTGCCCATCCCTACTTAACACCGAGTTATAATAGATTCAACATTGGACATGCTAATCTCGCTATTGATTAGAAATTTAATAAGATTTATATAAAATAATGAATTTTTAATTATAGCGATATTAGCATGTCCAATGTTGAGTCTAACTCATATAGTAACTTGTATTAAGTGTACGAAATATTCTAAAGCTAACCATAAAACAACAGATACCAGAAATATCTAAAGTGGATTTTGTAGCCCTACTATCCATTAGAATTGGTTATAATTTTTATCCCCTTAACATATCTGGTCTTTATTCTAGCAACTTTTAAACAAGTCGTGTTACCGTATTTTTAAAATTGGAAAAAAATAAGTTTTGAGACTGATTATTAACATCAGGACCATCTTGTAAATAATATGAAAAACATGAAACCTCATAGGAAAATGTTAAGGGGAAGCAAATGAATGAATTTTAAGAATAATTTGCAAAAATTACTTTTCTATTGTTTTTGCCATAAATTTAAAATCATATTTGAATTTTTGTATTTGTTTTGTTTTGTTGCTTAAATCACAAACCATGATGCTGCTATTGACCTATTTGTAATTGATTAACGTACATTGGTGAAAATCTGAAGCACAATCTGGGCATTACAGGCGGCATGTTGTAAATGATATTTCTTGAATGGTTTCGTCATGCAATAAAAAATGTTCAACAAATGAACAATTTTCAGACTAAAATGCATTTTCAAGGTGTTTTTGAAGTTCTCTAGAATAAATACTAAATTAGATATGTTAGAGGGTTAAAAATTATAGCCAATTCTAATTGATAATAAATAATAGGGCTACAAAATCCACTTTAGAAATTCCTGGTATCTTTGTTTAAGTATCAGCTTTAGAATACTTACAATTGAGGGATTTTTAGTGCTGCTGAAAATTTGCGGTTTTTTCAATTTTTAATCCAAAAATAGGATCAAAATAAGTAATCTGACAAAATATTAGGGTGTGCTCGAAAACCTAGGTGATAAATTCTGAGGGTGAAATACTGCAACATTACATAACTAAACAGGTTTTATGGTCTGCAAGAATCAATTAACCTCACAATATATATATCGTTGGAAAGCTTATGGCGTAACAAAACCAATAGTATATAATACAGGTCTGACCATTACCGTCGGTATCACCACCGCGCTGGCCACTCACCGCAGAGGAATAATTTTAACCACAGTTTACGCGCTATTGAATAAGCTTTCCGACGAAATATATATTGTGGGGTTAATTGATTCTTGAATACTATAAATCCACTTAATTAATATAATGTTACAGTATTTTCAACCTCAGAATTTATCTCCTAGGTTCTCGAGCGCACCTTAGTATTTTGTCAGCATACTTATTTTTGTCCTATTTGTGGATTACAATTGAAAAAAACTGCAAATTTTCATCGGCACTTAAACTCCCTCAATGGTTAGTATATCCACATCATTTATATTCAAGCTGTTAATAATCCAATCTAATAATCAGTGAAATTTAATTTTTTCATTTATTTATATTATGTGTCCTTTAATAATATTTGAGACTTTGCACTCATTTCCAACACATTCTCACAATTGAATCAATTCTGTATTGATATTTATAAGTTATTATCGATAGTTAAACTAATTAACACATTGTTGTTGAAATTGATTTCTCAAACATTTTATTTCTTTTAATTTAACACTGTTTAGTTTAAGTATTCAGTCAAAAGATTTAGTATTTTGTAGTCAACACTAATCTGAGTAAAAGATTTCGCAAAGTTCTCAAAGCAATTCATTAGAAACTATTTCATTTCACAAACTTATCATAAGCTGTTGGAAAAGTATGATTTCAAACAAAATTAATTTCTTTATTCACAACATTTTAGACCTTTAACATTTAGACAAGTTATTGTTATTATATATTTATGACTTCTCTAAAATTAATAAGTTGTTAAATAATACAACAAAGAATTAATCAAGTAAAAAGATATAAAATAGAGTTGAATAGAGAACACTGAATAGAAATGAGAACTGGAACAACATAATAATTTGCTTTAATAGTTAAATTTTAATCAATAATAAATAATTATAAAGCGAATATAAAGCTACGAAGTTATTTGAAATTTAAATTATTTTTATTCAATTCAATTACTTAAACATTTTCAATATTTGAGGAAGTAAGTGATCTAGAACACTTTATGACTAATTAATTAGAGCTTTATTATTATTAATTTTTGTAATAATTTTTCTAGTTTCTTAAATTATAATATACTCCGTACAAAATAATAATTATTTCTAAATATAAAGTTTTGGAAATTTGAATGTGGCTTGAAGCTTGTTTATTCTATCCATATGTTGTCCAAAATTAATATTCATTTTTTGACTTCAACTTAAATAATAATCTTGAACATTTTAATAGTCTTTGAATCTCTACTCTTGATTTTCCAAGTAATAGAAAGTTTAATCATTTTATTTAAGTTTGAGACTAAAAAAATTGGACATTAATATTAGATAACTTATGGATAGTATAAAAAGGCGTCAGACGTAGGCCACATTCAAATTTCCAAAACTTTATAAAAAAGCTATTCAAGCTAAATCAAAAACCGAATGAGCGCTTATAAGTAGAATTTGTAAATACTGTTGAAAAAGTATTTAAAAAAAATTCAAAGCTTTGATATTATAATAATCTGTTTTGGCGTAGGTTTATGTTTACTTTTCTTATTATAAAGAAATCTATAGTCAAATGGTTCTAATTATATTCGAGACTCGAATTCATTTCCCACACATTCTCACCATTTTCTTTGAAATAATTTCAAACCACAGAACTCGAAATCAATGAACAGCTTCTGTAGTGATGCGCAAAAATGATTAATAATGAGTACTAATTTAGATTAAATATAGGATTCATTTATTGGCGGAAATCTATCAGTATGTCTTCGCCAGGGCCAAAATACAGTATTTCTTTGGAGTAACTCCTTGACTATCAAAGCTAAAGATTAATTTTTTTAAACTTTACATTTTTCACTTTATGCTCATTTTTAAAATTTTCTGCATTTTCTCAAAATACCTTCTATACCCCCAGTTTCGGCCGAGCTATCCATGGTGAACACAATCACACATTTTTACAGAGTTTGACATTATTTAACAAGATTTTCACTAATATAATATGAATAAATTGTTAGAATTTGAACATATTTTACTGTAGAAGAATTTTATAGAATTTAGTAAATGTTTACAGATTATTCTGATTTTTTTTGGAAGAATTTTTGTGCGGGGACACTCCAGGTTTTACCCAGACGTCAGCGGATACCAGATTATTCTTAGGATTGACTTATGATTCAATTAAAGATTTTTTGTAATCAACACAAATATGAATTAAAAAATTTTTGTAAATCATTAGAAATTGTTTTTATTTCATAATTGTTTATAAAACATTTAATTTTAAGCAAAGTTTAATATAATATAAATATAGCATAGATTTATTCACAAATTTTTTGGTATTTATTAATTACCAATTTGATCAGGGCAACTTTTTCAATTAATGATGTAAATAATATCCAATTACATATGTTAAAAATGTTTATTTATTTAAGCAATACTTTAAATTGTAATATTAGAACATTTCTTAAATATTTTTAACATGTGTAACTCGATATTTTTTTACTTGGCTTCATATTTTTGTTTGAATTAGTTTGAACCTGTTCATGTAATGTATAACTCAGTTAGACTAATTGTAATTAGAGTTGAACTAATTAGCATGCTTTAGGCAATTGAAAAAGTTGATCTTGGTAAAGTGACAGCGGGAACGTCAGGTAAATTTTTGAATGTTATATTTATATTAGTCATGTGCAATCAAATAATGACTCAGGTTAGTTTTAAACTCAATTCAGCAAAGAGTTAGTGCTGATTCTCAATTAATTATCGATGAGTGAAACACTTTATGTTAAAAAATTATTCTGTTATAATTAGAGAGTCCAAATTCGGCTGCCGGAACATAGGTTGAAGTTGTGCAAACTGCACAAAATTTCTTGTAGTGTTTTGAATACTAAGAACATCAATTTTAGTGAAATACATGTTTCTGTGAAATACTTTTTTGGATGAATACATATTTTGGTCAAATACATGTGTCGGTGAAATACTTTTTTGGATGAATACATATTTTGGTCAAATACATGTTTCGGTGAAATACTTGTTTCGGTCAAATATTTATTCGATGACATACATGTGTTTGTCAAATACATGTTTCCGTTAAATAATTGTTTCGGTAAAATACTTTTTTCGGTGATATGTATTTGAGCGAAACAAGTAGCAACGGAAACATGTATTTGACACCACATGTATTTCACCGAATAAAGTATTTGACCGAAACTTCTATTTCACCGAAGCATGTATTTGATCGAATTATATTTTTCACTAAAATTGATGTTCTTACTATTCAAAAATTTTACAAGAAATTTTGTGCATTTTGCACAATTTCAACCTATGCTCCGGCAGCCAAATTTTGAGTCCCTAGTTATTAGTAATAATTCTTGTGATTTGTTGAAAAGTTATTTAATTATAAAATCAAGTACTTTCGGTCCTTATCTGAGCTCAAGTTATGTAATTAAAAACGTGTTTAAAGATCAAGAATTAGCAAATTATTCAATTATTAAAACCATCACGTTGTTAATAATGGATACACGATTCCTTAGGAGATCAAGAAAATGTGACAAAACATCCAATTTCTTAAATTATAGGTCCAAAACTATTACATATTAAAGTTTGGATTCTATTTGTAATATCATTTTCTGCCAAATCCTCTCTTTGCTTATACAATGGTTATAAGTACAGTAAAGGTATGGATTCTGTACATTATGAGGAAGATATCAATTTTCCTTTCATTGGAATTACTTTATCTAATCTATTGATTGAATGAATGAGTCTTTTATTTTTTAATTATTTAAGGAATTAAAGTACTTCTATATAATAAAGTATTAGAATTAAAATATAAAATACATTTTGTTTTTTAATATAAAAACTATTATAATATAAAATTATTTCTAAATTATTTTCTTGTTTTTAGAAATTCTGTCAACAAGTGATAAATTGAAGGAATTTTAAGTTATTATTGAAATACAAAAAAACGTTTGTTCGGAATGATATTTACTTATTTTAAGACAATTCGAGTCATGTATTCGTCTTTGGAGAACAAAACCGTTTCGTACTTTTGTTTAATTAATTCGGAAAATTATGTCTCTGGGCTTTGGCACTGTTGACATTCGCTCATCTCATCCCTATATTCCTCCACTTGAATCGTGAGTTCATAAATATTAAACTGAGTTCTTATTTCCTGAGAGGCTATATTCAAAATTTTTGTTGGATTTTGACCTTTGGCTGCAATTTAAGCACAATTTTTAGAATATTATTAGAGAATACTATTTATTTGAATAATACCAATAGCCAGATGTGTGGAAAGGGCTGTTTTATCCAAACTCAATGACCAAATTCGTAAATTATGAACTTTGAGAACACCGGGAATATTGAAAAGAGTTCGCTGCACTTCGAGGAAATCAACGCCACGGGGTTTGCCTTTTGATAATCAAAATTATTCAAATTTAAGTATAAATTCTTGAATAATAAGAAATATAAGACTTTTGAAACAAATATTGTAAAAATAATTTGATTTACAGTAAATAAATAAAAGATATATTCCTTTTATAAGTAAAGCAACTTATTATTCAAAACAATATAAAACGGAAGAATTCACACAGATACATTAATCTTAATTCCTCAAATATAAAACGGATTAATAATAAATATATGACAAATAAACAAATATAAATAAATTAATCTAATCTGAATTGTTTTGTCTGAAATATGCATATAATGCAAAATAAGAGCGAAGTTCGCAAAATAAATATCAGAATATTATTGTAATTTTCAAGTGAAGTGTTTTATTTCAATACAACAACTCATTCGATTGAAACACTTATTATTTGACTTAATCTCAATTAATTGATAATAAATATTAAGAAAATCAGAAATAATCTGATATGTAATGAAAATCTTAACTAACCTTCCATTAAGACATTGAGAACATCTTTGATTATATTGAATGTAGTTATGAGTACTAATACAGAGAATAGAAAAGTACAAATCGGATCAACGATTCCATACTCTGGGATGAAATATATGACTAGAGCGGCGACCAATACTCCTAAACTTTGGAAGAAATCTCCCAAAACATGAATGAAAGCGGCCTAAACACAGAATAACACACAATTAACTTTTAAGCTCTGTATTGACACCGTCTGAGAGAATAATCATTAAATTGAATATAGAATAGACTTAAAGATTATTAATAGTTTACTATAGACTTAGACTTACCCTAACGTTAATGTTTTTACTACCGCTTTGATGTTCAATGTCGTGGTCGTAGTGATTATCATTGTTGTGTTCCTCGGTATGACCTCCCCCTCCATGACTGTGACCGTGAGGAACACCGCCCACTTGTAATGAAACACCCATTCTGTGGACATTTTATTGATTAGATTATCTCAAATCAAAAGTATTAAACAAAGCAATCGATTCTTACATAATGTTAACAATGACTCCAATCGTAGCCGTAATGACCATTATTTCGGCTTCGATTTCATAGGTTTGACTCATAATGCGTTGGACAGCCATATAACACAGTATACCAGTTACGACCCAAATCATTAGAACCGAAGTGAGTGCTCCAATCACTTCAGCCCTGTGCCAACCAAAGCTCATTCGTGAACTGGCGGGACGGGTGGCCACCCATAAGGAGAATAAACTAATCATAAAACTAGCGAAATCCGTGAGCAGATGTGCGGCGTCGGTAGCGATGGCCAGACTATTGGCCAGTAATCCGCCGACGACTTCAATCATCATAAATATGAGACATAAAATACTGGCGATTATGAGTTTACGTCGTGCCGTTCGGTCCACTCCATCGCCGTTTTTATTCATAGAGTGACAGTGAGACCAACTGATTGTCTGAGAAACATAAGGCTTGCCATTTGTGCTCTCCTTATCTCTACAGCAATTTGTCTCATTATTTCCGTGAATGCAATAGATTATGGGCAGAGAGGTTGGACTCGAAATGACGCTTCCATAAGAAACTATACTTCTATTATCATCTTTGAGTTCAGTATAATTTCTAAATTTAAGTCAAAAAAAAGTTAATTCATTAAAACTATTATATTAGACGTTAGAATAATTAAACAGATTCTTAGAGCAAACGACTGGAGAATATGAGAATTCAATGGCATTTTCACTTACATTTGACTTTTTTCATCGTATGATGGATTGGAAGTCATACTAATAGATGGTTAGTATTATTTCTGTTTAGAGGCACTTGAGTTTTACAGATGGAAAACTACACAACAGAATGGAATTATTATTTGGTATGAAATTTAGTGAAATTTTATCGATAAAATTGACAAATATATACACTAACGCAATGCACACGTTACCAATGTATAGCTTATTAATAGTTCCTAATAGTCTATTCCAATTGCACTCAGTTCTTAACTTAATTGCGATAATAATCCACACAATGTCTCAAATCTATAATAAAAACACTTAATCATCGATTCATTTTAATTAACTTTAAATCAAAAACAAATCGAAAAAATAACAAGAAACTAAATCATTTCATTCCTTGCCATTTAATATAGAATCATTTATCTCTTGCTATTTTCTTATTTCTCTAGAATTTACTATCATTTTGTGGATTGAAATTTTGTTTATTTAAAAAAAATATAAATTAATGAACTCTATTAACTTTAAATTAATATAAATTAGCACATTACTTTTTTAAAAGTTAAATTAAATACTTTATAAATGAAAAACTGCTAACATTTTTTAAATTTTATTCCTGAAATAAGTTGTGTTTAAAATGAATCAAAAACTTTTGTTTAAATCTAATTTTGCTCAAAACATCTGCTGATTTAATATCTAATGATTCACTTCCTAACTTCAAGAAATATAATAACAATAAAGATATGAATGCAAACAAATATTCAAAATTTGGTGAAAAACACACTCTACCTGTGCAAAATATTTCTTATCAGTTGTTTAATTATAAGGGTTTGATTAGGTTTTACTCATAATATTGATCACAATTCATCATTACTTCAATCATTTAGAAAATGAAATTTAATCATTGAACAATTCTAGGATTATCAGTAAGATATAGTAAGTGAATATTTTGAAAATGTAGAAGATAGACCAAGGATGAAAATGCTTTTCAAAAATTATGAAGTGATAAAAGTTTAAGGCATTTAAAATCTATTTAAATCATCAAATTTATATAACACAGTTTATTTTTACTGAATTCCCACAAAATTTGACTTGTTTAATAAGACTTAAGTTCAGAGCTATCAGCTCATACTTTATTTGATAAAAATCTGGAATTGAATCAGACGAATTTATACTAACTCATAGATTCTAATAGAGTTTGTATACAATTAATACAATTGCTATTTAATTTTATGCTCACAACTATCAACGTTGAGATTAATTTATGAAAATTTATTTATTAAAGTCTGAAAGAATTGCAAAATAATTTTTTTAAAAAAATGGATTTTAAATACAAATACAAAAAATTATTATTATCATTGTATACTATATAAAGGGTTCTCACAAAACCCTTCTCATTATTGTAACTGTATATCAAACTTACTGACGAAA
>JAQFXN010000325.1:0-24126 GCA_034693365.1 Liacarus xylariae | reverse complement strand
TAAATGAGTCACAATTTCATCGAATTATTGTTGATCTAGACATGGGATCAGTTAAAACAAAAGAACTCCTAAAATAATTTGTGCATTTCTTATGAAATTTTTGTTGTTATGTATCTATTAAACCATTACCCCTCTAAAAATATAAGGTTCAATAGGAATAAATTTATTATAAAATAACGGTACAATTCGAATGGTCACAGAAAGCATATAAAATGTAACTTTAAAATATTTATTCTAATAATAATTCCATATGTCAAGCTGCAATTAATGAAATAATTTTTATTCTAAGCAATATGATATATTTTATTGTGTCTGATCTGAATATTTTCATATAAATTGATATTTACCTCATTTTACAGATATAAAGGAGAAAATTTAATTCTATCAGGTTCGAAAATTTAAACAAAATCAATTTAAAATACTTATAAACTCCTATCTGGACCAATTCTAGTATTCCATTGGTAGATATCAACTTATTTCTGTTAAGGGTTACATCAAATTCTACCTAATCCATTAAGATATTTTGACAATATTATAAAAGAAAAACTACTGTCAAATATATATTTTTCAAAAAATGTCAATAAATTGACAATAACATGGAAAATGTGACCAAGATAGTTTTAAAATTGAGTGCACAACTTATTTTAGGAGTTCTTTTGTTTTAACTGATCCCATATCAAGATCAACAATAATTCGATGAATTTGTGACTCATTTATATAAATAGACAAATGACTCTTCGGATATACCACATGTTCAGAAAGAACAAACTAACAGCATGCGCGCACCATAACAATGAAAATTGACTGCTTGATTCCTGACCGCTTATTAGATAGGTTGCAGTATATGTCTATAAATTGGATTCTGGTTTGAACATTTTGCCTCATATGAAGGGAGAAGGGATATTTCTTGCCAAAATTTCCTTCAAAATTCTAGGGTTGTACAGGCGGATCCAAGATGGTTAACTATTTTAAGTTTGCTGATTACATAAAAATTCTAGAATATGACTCATTTAAAAAAAATTCAAAAAGATTATGGAATACAATTTGAACAGAATACTACAACACTTACTATTGAGAGTTCCTGGATGTGAATGAAAATTTGTTTTTTTTCAATTTTAAACCATAATTTGGATAAAAATATGTAATCTGACCAAATACTAAAGTGCCCTCGGAAACCTTGGTGACAAATTCTGAGGGTTAAATTCTGTGACATTATATAAATTAACAGGTTTTATAGTCTCCAAACAAACCAATTAACCTAACAATATATGTATCGTTGGAAAGCTTATTCAACAGCAAATCAATTGACACTAAAATTATTCCTCTGCGGTGAGTGTCCAGCGCGGCGGTGATACCCACGGTAATGGTCAGACCTATGTTATATACCGTTGGATTTGTTAAGCCATAAGATTTCCAAAGATATATATATTATGAGGTTAATTGACTCTTGAAAACTATAAAACATGTTGAATTATATTATGTTACAGTATTTAACCTTTGGAATTTGTCACTTAGAATTTCGAGAGCACCTTAGAATTTTGTCTGATTACTTATTTTGGTCCTAGTAATGAATTAATAATGCAAAAACAGCAAATTTTCATCCCCATTCAGGGAATCTCAATAGTTAGCAATTCTTTGAAGTATTTGCTAAAATTTAATTAATTATACTATACTTTATAGAGACTTTATACTGCATGTGTTGATAGTTTAAAATTACCATTTCAGTATCTTTTTTCTAGAAATATAAGTGGAATATAGCCCTGGCATGGGTAATATTTAAAAGACAATATCAAACTGTACTAGAATCTGGAGAGAAAATATTGGTAATCGAGGAATAACAGGTTGATTTTTAACTTTTTTTGATATAACTATTATTTTTAATTAATAAATATTATTTAGTAGATTATATTGCAATAGAAACCCATTACCCAATAGATACTTGGCCCCTCCTCCTACCTGTCCCTTCACACAACACATACCTGAGCCCAATACCCAACACCTGAACACAAAAAAAGGTCAGTCCTGTCCCACACACACATACATACACATCACTTTTCATTTTAAGCTATCTAAGAATTTTAACTTATAATGTATTTTATTCAATAATTGATTTAATTTTAAAGTTGTTTTTAATTTTTTTGAAAATCTAACCCAATACTTACCTAAACTAACCCATACCTACCACTCCTAACCCCTGTGCCATTGCAATATGAAAATGACAATAGTCCCCTGCACATGACAATATATCCTGACATTTCAACAATTGCATCCACATTTGAATAAGTTCTTCAAAAATGACATAAAATTTATTATTCTTAATACAAATGTAACAAACTTTTAATTATTTATTTCTTGAAAACTACATTACTTAGAAATATAATTTTTGTATATTTATTCACCATATAGTGTGCTGTAATAATGATTAAAATTTCATCAAATTCTGAAGACTTTTATCAAAGTACCCTTAGTTCAAAGTATCAAAGTTATAAATATTTCTAATAAAAAAGTTGACAATTCTTTTATTTTTAAAGTTCTATTACAGCTGTATCTGATAATCTCAAATGATTTGGTAGACTATCATACAGTTTCGCATTGATGAGCATATTGTTGTCACAAAATTTAATTCTTGTTTTAGGATTTTCAATAAAATTTCCATTTCGTTTAATATCTCTGAATTTGATCCGGAATATCGTTTCTCGAAATAATTCTATTTATGAATGCTATTTTCTTGATAGCGAAAGAAATCGAGCGAAAGTCTAAACTTGAATGAAAGAAGAATACATGAATTAATACTTTAACTATTGTGGACTCGAATAAAAATCATTATAATATAAATTTATGATTAGGTTTCAAAATAAAAAACACAAGTATTCACTATTTCATTGTTGAGTTTCAAACCTAACCAAAGAGTTTTAAAATAAAAATTGAAACCTGATCATAAATTAGTAGAAAATGAAACAATTTTTTATTGATATATCAAAATTTGTAATGAAGTTTCTTTGCAAATAGAATCGCCGGATTGGGTAGGATATTATACTATCATATATTATTAAAACAATATAATGATAACTATGTTCTTTATATAAAGAATGTAAAAGAATAACTGAATGCAAATTATTAAACGTCTGTTCATATGATTAAGGTTTCCAATAGAAATATTTTTATATTATTATCCTATTTATTAGAATACTGTACTTCACTGAGTCTACAATATAAGTTGTGTTCGATGTTTTACGTAAAATATAATTTTGATTTAAAACCTTACATCTAATTTTTCAGTAAGCTTGTAAAGTTAGAAAAAATTGTGTAAAATATTTTATTGATTAATAATAAAAATTCTATTTATTCAATCAATTCAATATCACCCACACATATTCGTCTTCAGTTAAATATTCAGAATATTCATGACAATTTGAATCATAATTTTTGATTGAAAATAAGTTTGCAAACTTTTTAATGAACTCTTGAATGCATTGGAAATATTTTCCAATGAAAAACTTAAAACAATTAATATTCTTCTGAATAAAAATGTTTTGTGAGAAATTTTTGTTGAGATGGCGCCACTCGAGCTTATGTAAAATATAATTTTTGTAATGTAATATTTGTAAAATTACATGTAATTTACGTAATTAAGATTGTAATTTTACGTGACTTCGAACACTAAATATAAATGAAATGATTAAATGAATGAATTTATATAAATATCGATTCTCTTATGGTATCCTTAAAAACTAGCATTTGTTTGTTTAATTCGAAAGACTCCTCTTCTGACCCAGAAGTTCTGGGATATCAATAATAAAATAATTTCTTGTGGATTAATTTTTGATATAATTCTTATTGTAATTAATTAACCTGCCATATTTTTGACAATATAAATAATGACCAAAAATTTCAATTAGGCGGAATCAAAGCTCTTGTATAAAGTATAGTCATATTATTTAGAGTAGATTTTCTTTTTATTAATTCTACAGTTTTATAATAAAAGCAGGTATTGAAAGGGAGGGTATTCATTATATCGAAAGGGAGTGGAAAATGAATATTAAGATTTCAATATTTGTTGCGATTCCGACTATTCAGAGGAGTTGTCAAGAATTTAAATTGTATGAACTAAAGAATATAAACTTGGCGTAGAATTGATCTCGTTGACGGATTAGTACAATATGCAGGTTATATCGTTGTAAAACCTATTCAATTAGATATTATTTTGCATATAGTGGTAAATAGCTATCGTCGAAGTGATAATGACAATGGTCAAAAGTTTATTACAGTATATGTCTATGGTTTCATCAGGAAATAAGAAATCTACCAATATATTCGTTTGCCTTATAGACAAGTGAATGCTAGGCATAGAGAAATTATAATTATCAGTAATAGAGTTAGTTATCTGGATATTTAAACACATTATCTTGTGTATGATACAAAATTTAACCATTAATAATTTTAATAGGAAACTTATGAGATAATTTAGTGATAATAAAGATCTTGTTCTCAAATAAAATGATATTAAGTTATTTTCATTCCATTTATATGACATTCTCATTGCACTCAATAAGAAAATAAATGTCAATTCTTCACAGAAACGCCTCGCTATGAGACACGAAATATTATAGACTACTGACAGACTGCTATAAAGAATGATTGATCAATCTATAATATATAATATATATAAGAATACACTCTAAAAATTGACTAAAATTCTACGAAAATGGCTAAATTCATTGTAACTTTGGTCGAATTCTTGTTAATTTCTGTGAAAAATAATATTGAATTCTTGCAAAATATTCGATATTCTCTTGAATTCGGCGAAAATTCAGTAATTTCGAAATACGCTATCCTAAATCCCCCAGGTCAAAATGATGATATTATCTGATTTCTCCAAGCATTTCCATACTTTCCCAACTCTCCCAGACTTTGCATATATATATCATTTCAGAACTTTTTGATTTCAAGTCTCTCCACATTCAAAGTAGTCTACAAAATGCAAATTTGGGGATTATATTTAGTTTAATAAGTTCGGTTGGATTGAGTAATTTTAAATCGTTGAAATTAGATATAGTAAATGGTTTGGGGAAAATTCATCAATCATGATGAAACTTTCATAATATATAACTAAAGAAATTTTGAGTTTTGTAATTCAATGATCTGAAATCGATTTTTTAAAAGCACTGTTAAATTGGAACTCCGTTGGCATTTATGTATCTTTGAATAGCAATACTGTTATGAATTTTTAACTGTCGTCAACTGCACACAAAATTTCAATCTATTCTTAAAAAATTATATAAAGAAAGTGGATTCACAAATCACTTAAATTTGTAAACAAAAAATTTCAATCAAATCTATACAACTTTTTTAGAATAATAAGAATTTGGAGAATAGATTAATTTTTTAATAAATAAAGAATTTGAAAAATTTACCATTTCTTTCTCTAATAAATATGTGAAAATATTCTTCCAAACATCATCGATAATGAAATGATGCAGGAAGAAAACGTGCTATCGCCTCCTGAACCTGCTGTACAGGTGCACTGCATTGTAATTTTCATGTGTAAGTTCGAGTAATGTATCAATGAATTTTGAAATAGAGATCCAAGTTTTGAACCCTTCCCTTAACCCCTACGGAACCCTTAAGGGAAGGGTTGAAGATTTTTGTGTTATATAAGGGAAGGGAAGATAAGGGATGAGAAAAAATGGTTAAGGGTTGAGAAGGGTTGGCTAAGGGTTGACACAAAATTAAGTGAAGGCATGTATAAAACAAATATTCTATAAATTATTACAATAATTACAATAAATTCCAATATTTTATAACATTAGAGACTGTTTAACAATTTGATGTGTTTTTGCTCCTTTTTTGGAAGAAATTGAGCTGAGATTTCACAATAAGGGATAAGAGAAGGATTTTGAGCAAAAAATTGTTAAGGATTGGGAAGGGTTGAGAAAATATTTTGTATTCAAGGGAAAGGAAGGGAAGGGTTGAAAAATTTTAGAAAAGTTGGACCTCTATTTGTAAACTTATAAACAAATTTACGATAAAGTATTAATAAAGTATCCAAATTCATTGATACTTACGCATGACAATTATAATGCAAATGTACAGAAGGTTCAAGAGGCGATAGCACGTTGTCTTCCTGCATCATTTCATTATCGATGATGTTTGGAAGAATATTTTCACATATGAAAAAATATATTAAAAACTTATTAGGCATTTGAATAAATATAGAAAATATTGTTCTCATCAACACTATAAACCACTTATTGAGATCAAAGAAACGAAAATTAAGTATTGGATTTAAATTAGGAGTAGAGGAATAACGGAAGCATTGATTTTAAAAATAAAGTTTTCAATTTCGTGATTCACTAAAAATAGCTTATTATACGATATGAAAAGCATTAGAATATTATTAAACTTCTAGTGCAGTGCTGTTTGAGAGTGGGTTTGGATTTAAATTTGTTGGCAGGAAATGGAAAATATAATATAATTTACATTATAAATAAGTCAGTTTTAAATTATCATTGATAGATCACCAAGGGCATATAAGAAATCAAAAAAATTTATAAAATACCTAACTTTAGGAGATTAAACCTCAAAGACTTCTATGGCTGAAGAATCCCCTGTATTAAAGGGATCAAGGTTGAAGAATCAAAGTCAAAGTGTTATATCAGATATAATATCAATTAAAGTTTTTTACAAATATTGGTTTTAATGATGAATGAATGAGCCAGTGATGACAGCAAAATAACCAACTCGCTGAAAAATGAATATTTGTTAGATCTTCACTGAAGAATTCCCATGTCTATAATATATCATATCTACTAACAAACGTAAATATTGGTTTTTCTTTTTTGTCAAAAAATTTTAATTGATAATTCAAAATACTTGTAGTATTCAATTAAACTAAATACTGACCCAAATTCTCAAATTAATATTGAATTTGAATTCATTTCAATAGACTATTAGAACTAGTAGTTCATCTTAAAACTAACATTTAATCTGTGAACTTATGATTACCAAATAAATTAATTAATATTGCCCATAAAATCCAATCAATAAATACCAACAAATATTTTCTAATAAACCATATCTATTTATAATTGTGTAGCAAATTTATATACATGTAAATTACTTTCAGTTAAACAAAACATTATTTATAGCTCACAGAGTTCTTGAATCTGAAGTTTTTTTTTCAGATTTGAGCGGTTTATTTGGTAAATTATAACTATATTCACATTTCCTGCTAATCATATCTACGAGATTTTTCTTAATTTAAATTATTATAATACAAACCCTTCCAAACTTTTTTTTGAGGTGGCTTTCCAATTTCTATATACAGACTCTACTATTTCTAATTTTTTATTAGTATTGAATACTTATTCAGTACTGAATACTATTGAATTGAGTTATAGCTTATACTTATACTAAATATATCCTTATAGTAAAAATATAGCTTATAGTTATAGTTATAGTTATAGTTATAGTTATAGTTATAGTTATAGTTATAGTTATAGTTATAGTTATCCATTCATTCATTCAACTTATTTTACAAAGTTTTTTAATTTGTAGGGTTGTCCCCAAAATTTTTTCATACATAGTACAGTCTGTATATAGAAATTGGAAAACCACATAAAAAAAAGTTTGGAAGGCTTTGTTATAATAAATAACTGTCTAAAAAAACTGGAAAATTAATTATTTACTAGAATTCATTTTATTTTAAAAACCTGGTCACACCTGACCAATAAAAGTTAAATTAATTTTTTATGAGTTACTTAAACATGACAATTATTATTTATGCATTGTGTCAGTCGTGGTCTTGCAATACACAACCAAATGAAATTATATTACGATTGAATATTAAATAGGTTTCACAAAATTTAATTAGAAAGTCATAACTTCTCTTTAAATGTTGAATTAATGTTTGAACACAACTAATATTTTAGGATTTCTTCGTTTTATTCCTATACTTGTTGTACTGATATTTGCGAACAATTGACAAACTTTCAGTGATTTTTATTGATGTGTTTTTTTTAGTACAAATTTTCATCAATTATCTGATCACAAGTTTGCTTTTAAATGAAAATTTTTATGAATAGAGCTTTTATTCCTATATATTATATTCTTTTTTATTCTTATTTATACTTTAAGAATAAGATAAATCACTTTTTATAGAATAGAGAATTAATTTTTGTTCATTGCAAAACATTTTTTCATAAATAACTATGAATTTTATTCAAAAATATAATAATAAAAAAATATATTTTATAAAGAATTTAATGAAGCGATTTCAGACACTATAAGCTATCAATTCAACAGTATTTTAATCCATTCAACCCCTGACCTCTCAAATGACGTCAATGTTACAAGTTACAGCATATCATTTGAAATATCATAAACCCTTTAAAACTTACAGAATTTTTATGAAAATAAGCAGTGAAAAGCAGGATTTGTATTTCCCGCTTGTTTTAAACACTTTATAACTATATTTGATTGACTTAAAGGAAAAGTTAGTGACAAAGGCTTTGTTTGAAAATACTGGAAGTGAATTGAATATAAAATTGTTGCATTATTTGTAAACAGATAGGGATTGATACAATACGACAATACAATACGGACAGAAATTGATACAATAGGGAAAGACAATGAGACAATATAGCCAAAATACCCATTGACATTAAGAAAGAATAGGGTATCCCTCCCCCTTAAAAATTTTGAGAAAACGGCGAAGAATGCGCCGTTTTTGAAGAATATTCTGTGAAACTCTGTCTAAATTTTAGAAAAACAGCAGAATTTGTCAAATTTTTGCTAAATTTGGTCAAATTCTGCTAGATTCTTATAGAATTGATCATAATATGCTGCCTGCCATAATTCTGCTAATTCTGCAAGAATTTGACGATTGAAAATACCCCCTTTGATTTTGAGGCTCTTATCAGCACCCTATACCCCCTGACTTTGAGTTCATTGTTCATCCCTAATATACAACATATTTTTTTACATATCCTTCACAGTATGCCTATTATTAGAATTTACTTTCAATTGTGAAAATATAATTTTCTGATTTAAGCTTCTTCAAAATTTTATTAATATAATTATCAAGAATAAATGGTGAAAGATTAGTAGATTTGGCCAAAGTATAATTGTGAAAAGACCATGCGCATCTCTGGCTGACTGTAATAGTAAACAGTGAAATGACTGTAAATATTTTAAGTATTTTCTCATTCGGTTAAATGCATTTTCAATTTGAAAAGTTTTAGTCATTCGTTTCTTATACTTCACTACCTTTCGCTTCAATTGTCAAACATATACTTATATTTTATGCTTTTGTATCGAAAGCAAAGGAAAACCTCTTTACTATAAATTTAAAGATAAATATCGACGATTGCATTAATTCAATAGGAAAAATAGCAAGAAAGAATAAATAAGAAAAAACTAAAAAATAAGCTATTCAAAGAATTATCTAACATTTGAAATAAAAATAGAAAATTAATTTATTTTCTTTATTAAATCGTACGTAAGGTTTGTAAACAATATTTTCATTAATTTTAATTCGTGTAATGTCTCGCAAACTTTTCTATATATCTAATATCAGAGATGCAGAAGCCGGTCATTACAACGGATAAAGGTTAGGCTATAATAATTTTAAAGTTTAAGTTTAAGTTGATTAGTTGTACTAGAGCAGTAAAAGACAACCTTTTTTTGAGGTGGTTTTCCAATTTCGATATACAGACTCTATTCTGTCTGAAATTTTTTATCACTTGTTTAAACTTTTATACTATACGTACTTCTGTACTATAATGTATGTACGATATTAATAATGTATATGTTTTAATATATATCTACATATGTTAATAACCTTGTTCATTTAAAAATTGGTTAGTTTTCATTTTAATTTTGTTTTTTAATGAAAAAAAAATCAGATATATTAAAGTCTGTTTATCGAAATTGGAAAACCACCTCAAAAAAAGGTTGTCTTTTACTGCTATACACTGTATATCTTTCATTCTACTATTTATTTGTTAGATTTTCAGTAATACCAAAAATTTGAACGAATTTTTATTAATTCTATCGATTCTTTTTCAATTTTATAAATAAACTCATATTTTTCTCAATTCCTCAAAATATTTTTAAAAATATTCCTTTAATTCTTAAATAGAATTAGAAATTATTAAAATGTATTTAAGAAAAGAAGGAAAAAATAGATTAAGTTTATGCTATACTACAATATAGACTCTATGCTATAGACTCTAGTATAGAGTATATGATGTAAGAACTGGAGCTCAACTATAGAGAAACGTTCACTAATAGTCGTATTTGTAATACACATTAACTCCATTTCCAGCAGAAGTTCATAGAACTACTGAAATGACAAATGGATTGCTTTTGTAGAGATTTACTGACGAGAAAGTGAATTATTATTAATTTTATGAAACATATTCCTCGAGAATTAAAATGATTTGCTTTTTTCAGTGGTCGGGCTTTTAAAAAGAGAATTGCGAGCAATGAATCCAATTATGAGTTGTAATAACAATTCAATGTTGGGTTAGAATAGCGTTGATTAATATTTCCTATTAATACAACACTTTTATTACTTTTGATGAAACAAAGTCTATTGTATTAATTCTGTGGATCCTCTCAAACACCTTAATCCTATTTATTCTCAACATTTTATTCTGTGCTGAACTTTTGGTGTCACTATTGTTAGATTGGTTTGAATGCATCGATTCATTTCCTGATATCAGGCTTTACTGAAAGCCTTCGTCTCTTTTTTCAGTCTCTGTTGCATAAGAGTAATGGCACACAAACACGACTTAATATTGAAGGCTTAACCTTCGCTCACAATCCTTATAATCGTCTTCTCAATAACTATTTTAATATTCCTTAGTGTCTAATATTAAAACGTATTAATCTTAGGCTAATGCTAGATATGGAGAGCAGTGGATATGGGATATGGGATGTGGACGGGTATATCAATAATGGTATTAATCATTTTGATAATTCAATTTAATTCTATAGAATAGTGACGAAAAACAGTAAATTTAAAATCTTAAAATTAGTTTATATTTAGCACAGGGAAGTATAAGGTTAAGTGACTGATAGTATGAATCATTTCTAAATAAGAATTTTTTAAATGATTTATTTTAAAACTAATTAGAAATTTGTGCTTTTAACTTTTATTCGTTAACTTTAATTTAGATTTCTTATGAATAATGAGTAATGATTTATAGGAATAGAAATATATTTGAGAAAACTTATATCGAAAAATGAGATACAATGAAATATTATATTTTTATATTATTTTATTAGTATTTTTATTAAAATATCCGATTGTTTTCTATTTTTAAATAAATATATATAATATAAGATATATATTATATAAGTATAAAATACACAAAACATCTCAAATTCCTATCGATTTTTTATATTCAAGAATTGTATAATAATATAAGGAATAAATAAAAAAGGTTTGCCTCAAAAGGTCAATAAGTCATAGAAACCTATTGTTTATATTTGTGACAAAACAAGTGATTAATTTAGCGAAACTGAAATTCTATTTTTAATTCAAAACTTCAGTCACTTGTTATGAAAAGAGCAATAATTTATTTATTTTCTTCGAAAGTCAATTCCCAATACGAATGAATCCCTAGTCTTAAATCCAAAGTAAAATGTATTGAATTGTATATATAGTGAAAAGATAGTGAGAGCAGTGGTGGCGATGAGCGCAACAACTGATGTGAAGAATTATGATTCCTTCAGAATCACTGAAGAAGACTCGGTTTGATTCAGATTCAAATAGTATTGTATTTATAGTTTATATTCGGTTCGCAGAAGACGTGCAAAGAATTACAATACAATAGAATCTGCATATAAGCCATCAAATGGTGAGCCAATCCAATGACAAAAGCAGAGCTGATATGAAAATTGTCGACGTATTTCATAATGCGTTGGCAAACACTCTATTGTCTCAGAGCCACAAATCCTCATGAATTTTTTTAGAAGTGCTGTATTGCTGTAGTACTGCACCACTATTTCATCCGAAGACGTGATCGAATCGACGTCTCTTTGTTGGCAATCGATAATCGCAAAGCTTTACCGAAGAGAGGAGGGAGGGAGGGAGGGAGAGAGAGAGAGAGAGAGAGAGAGGAGAGAGAGGGGAGAGAGAGCACATGCTAAGTGCGGAAATTGCTCTCTCAAGGATTATCAGTTAACCAAAGTTTGCCTGCATTTGTGCTCAGGAGACCAAACCATTAACATTTACCACTGGTGTAGTCATAAATGCAGAGAAATGCGATGAGAAGATATGCATCTGTGCTCATGAGTAACCAAATAATAGACAATATCAACATTTAGACAGATCTGAACCGATAGTATCGCTGAGAACTGTTATTTTTATAACACAAACAGTTATATTATACAAACGCTTATTATATTCATATATTGGATCTTATTTTTCATTATTGGTTACATTCATAACAATAATAGTTTAGCCACAAAACCAATTATTAATGGAATAAATCTGACAAAAAGTTTTATATCTGAGTCTCAGCCCATTGGTCTGACAACTGAGCTCTTTCTCACAAAACGGAACACAACTTTTTCTATTAAATTTTTTTTTATATTTTAGTTTAAGAAAACTATTTTCTTAAGACTCCTAAAGGACTTAAACATTCATCAATCATTCAAATGAATTTACCCTCAATTTAAAGGGCATAAGAAAAATAAATTAAAAATGAAAATACGTTAAACTTTTTTTTCATCGTTATAGCACTTAATTACGAATATAAAACCAATGATTGGTTCGGTTAAGCAATAAAATAATTTATTTATTATATATTTATTCACATTTAATTAAATAATGAAATAATTTTTGAAAAATGTTTTGATTTAATTGAATAGAAAAATATATTAAATTATTGAAAAAAAAACTTTTCGCTGAAATCTAATTAAAATAATTGCTTTTTTAATTGCCTATACTTAATATTAAGAGTCATTATATTTAGAAGAGTAGAGAAGACTTTCACTTCAAAAATGGCTTTTATTATAATTTAACTGATATTTTATATATTCAACAGAAATGTCATTTGAAAAGTAGATGTTCATTAATTTATCTGATTTTTAAACATTTGTTTATTCGATTCTTTCAATTTTAATGATTTAGTAATAATTTGTTCTAATTTATTTTAATTTTTTAGAAAAATAATTGAATTAAACTTGGAAAATATTATACATTAATGGTTTTTAATCACTTTATCAGTAATTTCTTAACATTTTGAGTTAGTATACTATTACAAAATTTACCTACGATGGTGGTTTATGAAAATTTACAGAATAAAACGTTTGAATATATCAGCTAGGTTTGCAAGTGCATCATAGGATTTTGCCCACGTATATCTTTTGGTGTCACTTACTGATCAAAATGAAAAAACAGCAACTTTAATCAGCAGTGGGCGCCTCCTCATTTTAAGAATTGTATTGTTTTTTATTTATCAAACTCTAATCATGACATTCATCTTATTTCTGGCTAATTTTTGAAGATTCTGAACTATGTTACTTTATCATTTTTATAATCCTTGTCATCTATTTCTATTATACTTACAGGAAAGATTATTTATAATAAACCCAGGGATGCGCAGACTTGAAAATGTCAAAGGGAAAGTATTTTTAGCTTAAATGTCAGGGGGTATTCTGGGTTGTGACGTCACAAATTTGCCAAAAAAGCCTCTAAAACGGCCAGGTCGGCGTCGTTTTCTACTATTTTGATAAGATATAATTTGAGATATTGAGAGTACAAGAAAGTACAAAAATCATAATAGAGTATTCCCGATTGTACCCTCTGCGCATCCCTGAATAAACATACAGTACATTAATTATAAAATAAAATATCATAAAGGAATTTTAAGTAAACTGAGCCAATATCAATTGAAAATAAATGTTTTAAAACAAACTAAATAAATAAATAATATTTTTTCTTTAATTTATCTTCTTTTCATTATAAAGTTTACAAAGCGAACTATTCTCTGCAATATCTTAAGAATCGTTTCCTAAGTTAGTTTATGACTCGTTGGTTTCAAATGAATGCATTTTTTGTTAACTAACAGAAATCCTAATCTATTTTAATTTAATTAAATCACAGTAATTGTTAAAATTTATCCAAAAAAAGAATTTTAGATATTTCACAATTAGTTCTTTTTTATACGGAATCAATAGATTTGTATCCAAAGCGGAATTCATATAAATCATAGAATTAATTTCATCTTGCAATTATAAGGGATGAGATGTTATACTCTATTCACAGATTCAATTGTGAAATGCATTTTTATTTTGTTTTTTGTCTGGTCTTCTTTGTGCGCTGGCATTGCATTATACATTAGTTGAGAGCACATCCATCTCTCCATTTATAGTCTTCAGTTGAAACGATTTTGTGCTCCAATTTCCTCTTTTGATGAGTTCGCGCCTGTGCTATACAATGCTCTTCAATGCAAAAAAAAAAAAATTGAGAGACGAGAGAATGTGTTAAAAAGAAGAGAAGCGTTATTATTATGCATTCGAAGTCTTCTTGGGTTCATTCAAATACGAGAATTTCCGCTTTTTAAGAAATATAAAGTCATTTCATATGACTTCATACGACTATATTTCATGATTTATGTGTGGACTGACATCAATGGACATTTCATAGTAATTCTAATATTCAGTTTATGCTTCAATAAATTTTCGAGCGCTTTATTATTGGCCATAACCCACACAAATGAAACACTTTTGTGCCACAATATCTCTCTAGTAATTGTGGTAATTCTACTCATATTATGATATTATGAACAATATTCTTTCATCATTTCAGTTAACAATATTTTTTTCTTGTTTTTTGTTCTCTGTTTTCATTTTATATATACATTCTCTACACTAGTCTTAAATTTAATGTTAACTACAATACAGAGTATTACTCTCTTAGGGAATGCCTCCAAACAACCAAAAAATAGCATTAAATAAATGCAACGTCTCCTACAAACTGATGTATGGCTACAATTCAATTCAATTTTCTCGGTTCTGGCGAACAGCACAGCACTACTCTATGCAATACAGTAGAAACTTAGTGAATAACAGTAGTAGTGCTCATATTTTATGTTTGAAATGTTGTTATTTATGAAATCGATTCGAAACTAAATTCGCGATTATTTCACCACTGAATAAGTGCTTAGATTTGTAGAGTAGAGGCGATTATACAAAGTATGCAATAATTTATAAACTAATAATTTCAGGTAAAAGTCAAATCAAATTCTTGCGTTTACAGTATAGCACGTCAGTCAGAAATTGTTAGCTTGATAATTTGCAGAATAAGTAGAACTGACATTCATGATCTGCCTTCACTTCGGGGACGAAGATCTTTAGGATATATTTGCTGGAGTGCTAATCAGTATATAATATATGATTAGTGTATAACGGGTTCGGGCAGATAAAATTAAAAACTTCAATTGATAAGATATTATTTAATCTTTAATCTTAGGAAATAGTTTGATACAAAAGGACATTAATTATTAAATATTTAATTAATAAATTATTTCAATTTTTCTTCAATGTCTCCGTTGAAATACATTATCATTTCCATTGTTAATGTATCAAAATTTAATGTCGTTCTCTTGAGTACGGAATAACTGTGAGTTTAAGACATCATCTAAACTATTATCAATAAACATGTATTAATTGTGATTTATGATAATATCTGATATGATTGTGAAGAATTTAACAAGAATTCTATAATAGTTATCCACTAAAATATCACTGATTGAACTGTATATGAATTGAATTCAATATTAAATTGACTTTTATTTTCGGTTCAAATTAAATGTTAGAAAATATCAAAATATAGAGAATTTCTTAATATAAATAATTTAATTAATATTTTAAAATTAATTATAAATTTATTCACAATATGTTTGCAATTCATAATAAAAGCATTGATAAAATTGCGGAATAATTGCATTTTTAAAGCAAATTTTAGTGGGCTTGTCGGGCAAAATCGGGTAATTGTTACATTTGCCCGGAATTAATTTTTGAAATTCGAAGGGCACAATCTGGCTTTTCCAGGCATTGCCCGAATCCGTTATACACTATATATGATTCATATTACTTAATAGATGAACAGATTTCAAAAATATAGAAATCTTCCTACAATAGTAACTCTTGATTCTATGAATTAATAATTATTAAGAATAATACAAATATAGAAGAGAGGAGTAACTCAGTAGGCATGGTGGCCGCTTTACTGGATGAAGGTCACTGGTTCGAGCCCAGCAAGTAGGTCTATTTCATTTAGACTTTTTTTAAATTAATATCGCTCTCAGTTGTTCTCACTTCACTGCTAGCAATGAGTTCTTCACTTGTTCTAGAAGGAGTGGTACAATATGCTTCGAGCACTTGACGCATAGCATTCGAGGACTACGCCTACACCGAAAGGTACAAAAGGCGTTCATGAAAATGAATGAATGAATAATACAAAAATTATACAAACATATGTGAAGACCATAACCAGATGTTAATTCTACCATGCATATTGCAGTATACTCATTAAATAAGTAGCTAAAACTAAAAAATTAGTAACAAATATTTTACAGTAGGTACTCATTGATTCTCATGCTTCTAGGTAAACTTCATATAGTATAAATTATTTTTGAAATATTTTCATAACTTATATTTCAATTTTGATTATTGATTAGCATTTCTAATACATTTAAATATAAAATATATATACAGTAAAAGTGTAAAATAAAAGAAATGATAATATATTTTGTAGATTTTTTTTGCAAATGGTCAGGAGGAAATTTATCTTCGCCGTTATAATTTATACACTATATCTAATACACTGATATCACTGAATGAATAAATTCCAAACAAGTCTTCTTTGGTCGGAGACATTCACTTAATGATCATTTCAGAAATGTTATGATTCTTCAAATGTATTGCAATGATTGTATGGACTTATAATAGATAAAGACTATCAGTTCTTTCCCGCTCTCGCACTCACTCTCCTCTCCATTTCCTTCTAAAAAGAAATAAAAATAGAAATAATTTGAAATGAGTTGACTTTCTTTTTAAGTTTCTTTCTTTTTCTTATTTCAAAACGTTTTCGACTTTAAAAATGGGCACAAATATAATCCCAAATGAATAGCGAAAACAGTTCATCCCTTTGTTTAGTTGTGTCGAAGATGTAAAATGTCCCGGGAATTAGTGTTAGGTTTTATCGAAGACTTTTTTACATACTGTGCCTTCACATGTCTCACATGTCACACAATCGACAACAAATGTGTTTTCCTCAAGGATTTAACCGTTGGTCTCATAAAAGAATTGCATTAAAAACACAAAAAGTTGTGCTTCTGTTTGATTTAGTCGCACAATGAAGAGCACAGACCTATCTCTGTCTGATGACTGAACTTCTTTGAGATAAGCAATAGATTTGTTCGTTTTTTAAGTTACATTACTGTTCTGTTCAATAAATTGGGTCAAAAAATGTGAGCATCAGATTAGAGGGAAGGGAAGGGACAGACATATAACAAAATACAAGTTTCAATCACTGCAAACCACATAATAAATCCGTTTTCGACTTTCTATTGAAACCAAATTTTGATATCACTCTTAAAACTTATATAAAAAAACTCGAATTGATTTTCGGAGAAATGAAAGAAAAAAACTTTTAGTAAAAAATATCTGAAATCAAAAATTCTTTCGATTTAATATAGATTTTACTTTAATTATTAGTAAAATAATAAATATAAAAAATAAACAAACTTTAAAAGTATAGAAACGATTGAAAAATTAAATTAAACTCAATTTAGAACCGGAACAGTTATATTTATACTTAAATAAATTGTTATATGAGTCGGAAGTCATAAAACATATCGCTTGAGTTTAAGAGGTATTAAAGTAAAAATAATAGCATTTTTTCACTTGAGTTACATTTTCTCCAAATTATTATTATCACCGATACATTGTTGATATCTGTGCTCCACTTTATGTGTTGTCATTCGTTTATAATTGAAATTTTCTAAAGATTTCACAATATTTTTGTTTTCTGAGTCAAAAAATCCCTTTAATTTTTCATTTTGTGCGACAAAAACTGCAATTTTTGCCAATTCCTTGAATGACATGACTTTTTATTTTCTTAACTTTTGGTCAAACGGTTTTCAGTTATGTTATGAATCGATGGAGTTTTGAAGCACAAGAATAAAATATTTTCATCACATCTAAGTGTAAAAACTTTTTAGCAGAAACCATTCTTTTGGAATTCCAATATATCTTATATTTCAAAACGAATTGTCTCATCCATTAGAAATCAACTTTTCATTTATTAATGTTTTTATATACAGTACTTTCAAATATTCTCTTTTTGTCATATAATAGTAAATATTATTTATTTCAAAAATATAAATGTCTTAAATCATTCAACAATATTTACATTGTTTATTTAATAATTAAAAATATTAACAAGATGAATTTTTAGGAAATCACATTGGTCACGTGTATATTGAATTGGTAATATTAATGTAGTATAGAAATAAAGTTTATACTACTTTATACTAATGACATGTCTTTTATTATTGCTCCTTCACAAAGAGCAAGAATATTCTGTAAAATTCTTTAAAATTGCTGAAATTCTGTAAAATTTAGTTAATTTTGTTGAATTTGAGTTTGACTTTTATTGAGTTAAACATGCTTTTTTGAAGTTTATTTTATTTGAATTGTTGTTGATTTCAATTATAATTAAGTATGAAAATAAGACAAAATATAAATATTTGTTAATATAAATATCCGTAAATTAGGGATTGACAATAAACTCAAAGTCAGGGGGGTATAGGGCACTGATAAGAGCCTCAAAATCACAGGAAGTATAGAGGGGGTATATTTCAATCGTTGAATTCTTGCAGAATTTGATAGATCTCAGGCCAATTATGATGAATTCTGTAAGAATCTAATAGAATTTTACCAAATTTAGTAAGAATTTGACAAATTCTGCTAATTTTCTAAAAATTTCACAGCATATTCTTCAAAAACGGCGCCTTCGGCGCGTGCTTCAAATTCTTGCAGAATTAAATTAAAATGACGTAATTTAACAGAATTTAGTTAAATTATGATGAATTCTAACATGAATTTAAATGTTATATGAATTTAACAGAATTGTAGCAAATTTAGCAAGAATTTGACAAAATGCTGTTATTTTTCTAAGAATTTGGACAGGGTTTCACAGAACATTTCGAAAACGGCGCCTTGGGCGTCGTTTTCTCAACTTTGCTATGGGGGATGGGGTGTACTTCGCGAGCGACGTTGGGGGTATCGGCCAAAATCACAGCGGGCATTCCAGGCTGTACCCCCTCTTTGCCCATCCCTGGTTTTTTAACTAAGAGTCTAGACTATGAATGAATTTTAATAGTTCAACGAAATAGTGTTGAATAGGGATGGGCAAAGACCAAAAAGTCACAGTAGGGTATAGGGGGTACCTCTTCATCACAGTAGGGCATTTTGGTCATTTCGGATATATCTCCCCATTGCCCATCCCTTGTGTTGAATATGAAAAATATTTATGAATTAAAAATATTAATTCTTAATAAAAATAAACAATGAGTAAAATTTAAATCATTAAGTACAGGGAGGATCCCCAGAAAGCATTCTGTGCTGATATGCTTATATAAGTTTACGAAGTTTTATTTTCATTTTTCACACAATTACATGACTGCTATTAAATTTATTAATAAATCGTATGTTGAAATAGTGTTGTCCAAAGGACCACAACAAATGATTGAAACTAATGTGTATAACTCATATGGTTAGTTAAATGTTTTCATAGATCCGAAGTTAAACTATATTAACAACCAAACCATAAAAAACGTTAAAATTTATTGTTTCTATCAAGAGCTTAGGAGGAATAAGAGGTGTATGAGTATTCCACTCTATTGTCAAGGGAATACTTTTCCCTAAGACGAGTGAAATATTCCTAGCTGTTAAATACCCCCTAAGCTATTGCTAAAACAACACTTCCTAGTGTTTTTGATTTCCTGCATTCTCTTATACTATGCATTCATAAGTTGACTGAATTTTATTAATCAAATACTACATTAGAAATAAGAAAAGAGTTAAATCAAATTATGTGACAATAAACACAACAAATATAATATATTTTATAAGAATTGAAACATTTTGTTTTTAAATAGTTTTATATTACAAGCAGAAGCTTTAACATTATATGCTTTTATTGTTTTTAATCCTCTCATATTTCATATTTTCATAATGAGCATACTACACTCTCTTTTGATTTTGAACATGCTACTCTTTCACTGTGTTCGGATGAGCTCATCCTAATTAGCATTTTATTTATGTGACAATATATGCTCTTTTCATAATTTTTATAAAGTTTTAAATATTTCAAAATATATTATTTTAAACTTATATCTACTGTATTTGAATATTTATATTAATATTAGTGCGATATTCACGTCATGTTTTTTTTGGCTTAAATCACATATAAATGCAAATAAAGAGTTTGGTATTGTATTTGAGCGGAAACATTGCATTATCCAAGACTTTATTGCGAGACCACATAGAGATGCTCTTTATTGCCAACAGACAAAAGTATAATTTCCACTTTTATAATATTGCATAACGAATAAGAATAGAAAAGAATAAAATAAAAAAAGCTAAAAGTTTTCTTAAGTTAACATTTTTTCACTTTTGAAATTCTATCGAAAATAAGCCTAAGGCTAATGGCATTAATTCGCTTGACTGCCAGAAATGGTTGCGCAAACATCATATGAGAAGCAAAAAGAAATGAAACATTAATAATGCAGAATATATTGTTCAGAACTCACTCAGACATACAATTAATTTCTTAGTAAAACTTATTTTTTCAATTAATTCCCTTTTTATTGCGATTGACTTATTGTTTCTTATAATACCGACGAATCTTATTCAGAGAACTAATTTTAAGCATTGATTTTAAGCAATACATGCCTTCATTTAAAAATGTTGGAATGAGAATATGGTTATGAGAGGTCAGCCATCGTTTGTTTTCATTCACGTCATTCGGAATTCGCTTTCTTTTTCTGAAATCAAATTTAACGTTTGAATGAATGAAAGATTGAATGACAAGAACTGAACGAATCTTTTCTCTAATTTATATCACACAATACAATACAATTTAATAATAATAAATTTAGATTAGAGGAGAGTTTTTTTCGATTATTCTGAGAGACGAAGACTTAATTAAATATAAAATCGTTTCGTTTGTTGTATTCACTCTTATATTCTAATTCTCTTTTCTCTTTCTCTTCTTATTTCTTTCAAAAACCATTTGGGTTTCAATTATTCTTTATTTTAATTTTTTTAGAAAGAATTTTTAAAAATATGACGAAAAGAGAAAAAATATATTTTTTGACAATTTTAATGATTAAAACGAATTTCAGAATAAATACGAAATAAATTTACATTAAATTTATATTTTAATCATTGAAGACAATCAACAATTTGTTTGACGCGAATTGTTTTAACGTTTGAAAAGTGATTTAAATTAAAATTAACAATAATTTATACGACTCTTCAAAAGACACTTTCCTGTATAACAAAAGGAAATGTTAGTAATGTCTTCATTGGATTTAATATACAGTTACTGTAATATTGTTTTAAAATATAATTTAGAGAATTGTGAGACAATAACTACTTTTTATTGTTTAATTAGTAGAATAAATGTCATTTTGTTTGATTTAAGACAATTTTTGAACTCATTTTATTCTCTATTTTGGTTGTAATTGTAGCAAATGTTTGGAGAATTGTTTTCTCTCTTTTATACTATCAGTGCTCACAATATTAATACTCTTTTATAGCGATTTGATTCAGCAAAAGTACATAAATTCTTGTGAAGCACTTTTTGAATTAAGGTTTGAGTCAAAGTAAGTTTTATTCTTCATTCTTCTCTATTCAGTGAACTGGTTTGGCCAACATCTGTGACATATCAGTATTAATATTTCATCAATAATCAAAAGCCTTTATATGTTGGTCACTGCTATAGTGAAGCAGAAGCAGAACAAAAAATAGAAAGCATGAACTCCTGGAGAGGCAGACATGATATCGTAATACTTTGTACTCAATTCAAAATATAAGCATTCAATGCGAAACAAAAGCAAACGAAAAAACATAATACATGTCTTCAGTGCCTTACTCTTGTGTTTGGCTTTGATTTTGATGTTTTGATGTTCTGCTACTCTGATGTGCACTTTTATGATTTTATTCTGTTGTGAGACTCAATTCAACTAAAATCAATTTTATTGAAACTCTTCATGTTTTATGATTTTCCTTCAATTCTTAAACACAATCTACAGAATAATCTTTTAACGGAATTTCATTTTTATATATATTTTTTTATTTTTGCATAAAATATGACAAAACTATTTATTTCTTAGCTTTAAATTGAAATATCTTGACATTAAAGCCATTGCTTAGTTCACTAGCGTTTGCATTATAGTTCAGACTTAATAAACACTGACTTCAAGTGCTCAAACGGTGATGCCTAAAGTAAAAAGGGACAGTGAGTTTTATTTGGTAAGAGCTTACGGGATGGTGAGTTGTAATAATTTTGTTGACTTTGGCCCAAGGATGGGATTTAGGAAAATGTACGCCACAATCGCTTATTTTGGCAGTATTACGATTTTTTCGCATTTATTTAACAGAATGTGAATATATTTTACAAAAATACAGGAAAAGAGCGAAAAGCAAAAATTTAGCAGGTTTTAATTCAAAATTAAAAGTTCTTTAAAAGAAAGAAAAGGGATAATTTGAAATTTATTCTTTCTCTATTTTTTTTCTAATAAGCATTATGAATATATTTTATATACTAATTGAAATTGAGTTTTATTAATGTTTACCCAGGCAAATGCTGGTTTTCAGAGAAGGCCTGCAGAACAATATATACAAATAAATTTATAAATAAATAATAAAAATTAGTTTAAATTACAATTTTTATAAAGATTTTACAAATGATTTAAAACATAAATAGATTGGCTTGATTGTTCTGATGCTAGCGATATATAACAAAATGATTGTTTTATAAAATATTCTATAGAGAAATAGCTAGATTTTTTTGTATAAATTCTGGTAAAAAAATTAAAGAGCACCTTGCATTTTCTAAAAATTCCTTAAGAAGCTAAATATTGAAAATGTTTTACTAAACTAATAGATTAGACAAATTTGTCTAAAACCCTGATACACAATATAGATTAAGGAATCCGAAATCGAACATCACACAAAAAGAGTACGACTAGGAGGGATAGTTTTAATAGTATGTACTTAATATTGAAGAAATAATTAATGAAAAGTTTCTATCAAAATTTGAAATTTCTTATCTTGGAATCAACTACTGATTTTAACATTTTAGTCCTTGTAAATAATTCAGTTTATATTTATAAATTCTATTATTATTAGTAATTATTATGATAATTTAAAATTATGTATTAATTTCAATTATTTTAGAGGGGGTCAGAGGGGGGAGTACATACTAATCGGTTTACCTTATCTAATTAGTACAGATGCTTACAAAGAGGGGAGGAAAGGTCTATATTTTTAGCATCTGTCCGTATGTGCTTTTTGAATGTCTCCTAATGTGTATTATTAAAATAAAATAGTAATTACCAATTATTTTTGTATTTAATAAAATTATATATCTATAGAAATGAACTTATGGCAATGTAAGTGGTGCTTAAGTAACTGATGCAATGCTTGTGACTGCACATTCGAGTACTATGTTTTTGAATTACAAGTTTATTTGAATGGACAAGTTTAAGACGACTTTAATAAAAAAAAGATATGGTCCTTATCATAAAACCCTTGTGCCTCGGACTTTGGGAATGAACAAAGATTATAGTTCGGAAATCTCGGGAATTCCCGATATTATAGGTGCAAATTTTAAACCCTTGTTCCACGGGGTCCCTGTAAAAACCCTTTACCCTTAAGGGTTAAGGGCAGGGAAGGGTCAACAAAAATTTTTATAAGGTAGGGAAGGGTTTTGAAAATTGATAAAAGGGTTTTATAAACTTACGCTCGTCGATCACGTCTGGAACAACTAAATGTCGACAAAATATTGTTTATTAGATCTAATTATGATTTATA
>JAQFXN010000324.1:0-24131 GCA_034693365.1 Liacarus xylariae | reverse complement strand
GATATTTTATGATTAATTATTTAATATTGAACTTAATTTATCGATCAAATAAAAATAATATAAAGTGAAACACTAAAAAGTAAAAACGAAAAATTCTCATTACGCAATTTAAATTCTACATATTCATAATTTCTAAAACATAAAATATCCAATTTGATTTATCTATATACAGTACCAGTATTAAAGTGCTTGTATATACTTAAACATTAGACATAGAGATAGCATTAGGATCGGTTTAGGCGCATTTTCAACAAATCAGTAGTTCTGTTTATCACATAAAAAATAAAATTTTCAACCATAAGATAACATTAGATAAACGAAATATTTGTTCAATTTATTATTAAAAAAAATATTTTTACAATGAATACTGAAGCTTCTATTACTTAAACTAAATGTGTTCATTTAGGTAAAATTATTCAATTAAAAAGGATTTCAACTTTTCTTCTGAACCTAATTATAAAAACATTTCATTCATCTGATTTTATCTTATGATTAAAAATTTAACTTTCATATGAGTATCAGAACTCCTGATTTGGTGAAATGCGCCTAAACCGGTCCTAATGCTATCTCTATGCCTAATGTTAAAGTATATAAAAGCACCTTAATACTCGTACTGTATTTAGTTATGTATACAAAACTCAATATAAACAGTAAAATAATAGTTAGAATTAGTTTATTTCTTAAATCAATAGAACCATTCATTTATTAGAATAAAACCTTTTAACTGCAGTCGGAAAGAGAATTCACAAATTAGGCGAACGCTCATATTTTCATTCTTGTAAATCGTCCCGTGCAAGAGTGTAAGTCTATTAACAAGATTTTAGACACTCATTACTGATAAATTATCAGATTAGATCAGATCAGTGATAACTTATCAGTAAAGTTAGGAAAGGCTCTAAAAAGTAAAAACAATTAAAAAAGTGAGCGTTCGTCAATTTGAAGAATTGAGTCTTAGAATGTAGTTAAAAGGTTTTAATTATTAGTCAATAAATAAGTTATTTAATAGAGATTTATTGTTAATTAAGCTTTACTGAAGAAAAGCTAAAGATTTATTTAATTTAAATAACATTAATTTTAATGTAATTTCTTAAAAAAACATTTTTCTATAATAAGCAATAGTTTTCATTTTGTATTATTAATCTGAAATTAAGATATTAACAGAATTTCTTTAACACGTCCTGAACAATCCGTGCAAACAACTCCGTAAGTGCCGAAACCGTGCAATTTGCACGACAATGAATTTCGACAATCCGCGAGATAATCTAATTCGATTAGATTTTAATTATAAGTACAGTAAAACCTCAATACATCAACAAATATTAATTAATTTAATTTATAGAAAAATATAATTAAACTATTAATAAAAAACCAAATTAAATAGTTATACACATTTACACAAATCATGTTCTTTCACTGCTCCGAACTTTACTATCTCTAGTAAAGTTATAATAAATTATTAACAATAAAAAAATTAAGCTTATGTCGAGTTACCCGCAATTCAATCAGATATTTCAAGACTATAGCTTGTAACTAATATTTTCTTGATTTAGTCGCTTGATTATTTCTTTTAGTAATATACATATGTATATTTAAAATACGCTCTGAAGAAGTCCTAAGCATTGGACGAAAAGCTTCGGCAAAGGGGGTTTAGGGTTAAGGGGTTGATGGGGTTTCACAATCTCATTAGATAGCACAATTTGACAATATTTTTATATCTTATGATTTTTGTTATTAATTGTTGAAATTTTGAGCTAACTTCAACAATTTGGTTAAAAGTCAGATTTTCAAAAAATAATTTTACCCCCGCCCTTAGCTCAAAATAATCTGATTATTTGGTGGGCTGGATATAAGGTAAAGTTAATTTTGAGTTGGAGAAAGTGATGAATTAACGAAATTTTTTGCTTAAAAGTAGTAGACAAGACAGGAAACAAGACGAACTTTAGGCAGACTAGTCTGACTATGACTTATACAAAGAAATTATCGAACTTTCACTAAATGTCATGATTTCTCTAGAAGTCTTAAACCATATAACCTCTCCCAAGAGGGCTGACATAAAACAATTCTGTTTGTGGAAAGCGTTCGCATATTCACAGAATTAAAACCCATTCCTATAGAGATATTCGAATCGTTGATAAATTTGATAAACCGTTTGATAAATTGAATAAAATATAGTTTTAAACACTTTAAAAAACTCGTAGTTTTGATAATTTAATCAAACATTTAGTATCTATTTTATCGAATCTAACATATCTTAAGAATAATTTTTCGTTTCGTTTAAATTCAAAATAAAAACATGTCTTGAATTTAAATATTTTTTATTATTCCATATTAAAGATAGGAGAGATGAAAATTTTAAAGATTTAAGCACAGATACTACAACTACTACTGTATATCTTCTTTTAAATATTATATGATGGATATACAGCATATATAGAGAACATATTTTTAAAAATATTCCATATTTTTTCAACTTTTGTGCAAAAAAATCGATAACTTATTCCTATCTTTTAAAGTCTTATTTCCCATTAAACGTCATTTGAAAAGCTATTTATTGCAAACTAATCAATCATTTTTCGATTTAAAAATATAATAATTTTATGTATTATTATTTAAGAATTGATTTAATATTCTTTACTACCGGTAATTTACAAATCCATTTGAATAAATAAACTTTTGTGGACATAAAAAGATTTAATATTTTAAAATCAGTGCAAAAAAATGATCTTACATTTCAACCACTAATGGAAATTTGATTTCTTCATTCTCTCTGAGTCCGGGAGGAAGTATTAGCCGAACGTTTGCCACTAAAATGGAAATAAATCCATAAATTTATAGAAAAATTCTGTTTTAACATTAGATTCGTTTTAGACTCACGAAAGCCTTCGATCGGAACTCTAAATGTTCTCAATTGTGGAAACGCACGAAATTCAAGTAAATTATTGAGTCCTTCATCCGAACCAATTTTAAACACTAAATGTAATAAAAAAATCTAAGCTATAATTAAAACTTAATGCAAACCAAATGCTTACAAATTTTATTGTCGTTAACGGCTCTGATCTCAACCCATGGAATACCTGTTGTAAAACGAGTAATAATAACATATAATTGTGATTCTGTATATTCCATGAATATCCTGTATATTGAGGTTAAGATTAAAATAAAACAATCTAACGAGTCATAAGTTGAATTTTGCAGGTTTCAATAAAACATCTCTTAAAAATTAATTAATTTTAATTGTATGATATACACCCGTCCAGATTTTAAAGTGGACGGACAAATGCTTTATTCCTACTCATTGGCTTTGAGTTCTTATATGTGATCAATGAGTGACCGATAGACAAAATATCAATTTTAATTCAAGTCGAGTCACTCATAGAAAGTCATTGTATCAAAGTTTTTATTTGGAATTATTTGATATTAATGTTAATCTTTCGGCAAAAAATTAATCAAATATAAAAACTAAAGGCTAATTAGTGAGAATAAAGCATTTGTCCGTCCAGTTTACAATCTGGACGGGTGTATATGCAAACCCCTACAAAGCCATTTTTAGAGATTAAAAACTTCTCAAAAATGATTCGATTTCAGAGATTTTTGCTTCTAATCAATTAGTAAGCAATCAACTTTCATAATTAATTTTCACCATTTCATGTGAAATACCATTAACCGTTAAGAATTAATGGTTAATAAAATTGGATTTAAAAAATTTTGATTGAAAATATCTCAAAATCTTTAACAGTTATAAACAGCAAACGTGGTAAATTATAGGATGTCACAATCGAGCATCCGTAGCTGCAAACTGATTGGACAAAGAGAAGTTATAATCCAAACAGATTACAGAAATTCATTTATAACTAAACATTTTATAAGCAGGTCCTAAAATCAAGGACAAACCATACGATATTTCATAGCATTGTGATAGTGATAGTAAAGATTTCTTTTCAGCATTTTTTGTCGAATTTCAAACATTGACCTTTCTTTACCCTATTATATAATTAAGCCAAAATGTAAGTTCCAGCACCCCTACTAGTTTTTGCCCTCAAATAATCAGCCAATGATAGACTAGTTTTAAAATGATTTACATTCACATAGTCTATCACAGTTTATATTTTGTTTTGAGATGTTTTAATCCTCACCTCATCCTCCTGTCCTAACCCTAATGTACAGTTGATATATCTAATTTACATCATTGTTGGTTGTGCTCTGCATTGATTGCATATTTGTTCTATTAATCTTAAATATGATAATTCGCAACCTTTTATGCTTTACTACTGAACACATATTTAATCATAAACTTTATATTAAAAGGTATTATTGGTTTGTTTGTTGTTTAACCAACAAAAATATTCGACAAAACAAAACTTAAATAACGAAAAGCACTGATAAATATAAACTACGATAGACTATGTGAATGTAGATCATTTTAAAACTAGTCTATCATTGGCTGTTCTGATTATTTGAGGGCAAAAACTAGTAGGGATGCTGGAACTTACATGTTGGCTTAATCATAGCTGTTTTTAATGGTATTCGGACAAAAGATCGCATCTAAAACATCACTGACATAAAACACAGCGGACAGAACATAGCTCGAAAAAAACATAGCTCGGAAAGATCATAGCTAGGAAAGAACATAGCTAGGAAAGAACATAGCTCGGAAAGAACATAGCTAGGAAAGAACATAGCTAGGAAAGAACATAGCTCGGAAATAACATAGCTAGGAAAGAACATAGCTAGGAAAGAACATAGCTCGAAAAGAACATAGCTCGGAAAGAACATAGCTCGGAAAGAACATAGCTAGGAAAGAACATAGCTAGAAAAGAACATAGCTCGGAAAGAACATAGCTAGGAAAGAACATAGCTCGGAAAGAACATAGCTAGGAAAGAATATAGCTTGGAAAAACATCGCAGTGTTAAACATCGCAAGCATATACAAAAATATTTTTTTTTATTATAGTAAATAATATATCTACTTTTTCATGAAATATGTATAAATGATAAGTATAAATAAAGATAAGATTTTAAATGTTTTATATTAAATTCCCAAGAGGATTAGAATATAGTTTAGTACTTAGTCCTTATTTTGATATAAAGATTATTATGAAATTCAAGATTTACTGGACTATTTGCACATTATTGCGGTTAATTTTATTCTTTATAAAATTTATTTTTAAATTATTAATTTAATATCTTATACTGTATTTAATTGATAAGAAGTTAATAGCTTATTTAGAATAATAAAATATACATTTTTTATAAAAAATAAGGACTAAATTATATTCTAAACCTTATGGAATTTGAGACAATAGATCAAAATCTTATCTCATTTGTGCCTATTTCATGAAATCGTAAAAATATTATAATAAAAGGAAACTTTTTGTATATATGTTTACGATGTTTTGTCCGAACTATGTTTTATGTCAGCGATGTTTTGGTTGCGATGTTTTCCGGATCCGTTTTTAATTACGGAATTCAAGACCCCATATATGACTCACCCATTCCCAGACATTTCAATATGAAATAATCGGCATTCGGACTGAATAGAGCCGTTTGAAAAGTACAGTTGCGCTCCATTTGATCACAAGTCAAACAAGTAGTTTCTTTTGGTTCTGAAGCCAATACTTTCGATATACTGAAGACATGTCTCTGCGCCGGATAATCGGCAAGAGTTGCCTCATAGAAGACTGTATCGCTGTTTGGCTTATAGGACAGGATTTTCGTTACGTCGTTCTCACCAATGGTCACAAACTTTTGTATTTTATTCTATTAATTCATTTAAATTAGATTTCAATTAAAAAATTAAAAAAAACTAAAAAATTGAGTACAAAACTAACCAAAATTGATATCAAAACAATTTGTCTAAACGTATTAGTTTTGCCATCATTTAGTGGTAAACGTATTAAATAATGTTTTTTATCCGAAGTAATCAAAGGCGGATCAAAGAGTTCACTCCAACCGTTTCTGTTCTCTTCCACACAGTCTTCAAAGTTCTAAAAACATTTTTTTTGGTTCATTTTTTAAGCTTTAATTATCTAAAAGTTTTCATTTTATATGATTTATGTTTTAGAGGAATAGGATTTTAAAGTTTGATTACTGGTTCGCAAATCCAATCTTTTTTCTCTTCGCAAATGTTTATTAGAGAACAGTTTTGTTGTCTTTTCATCCAAACTGTAGTCAAGACTTGGCTATCAATCCAAGAAACAGCTGTTAAATAATGATCGCTGAGGTATAGAATAAATACTTTAAGGAAATGAGTTACTCAACACTTAATGACTAAATGTATCAAACATTGCAAACCCTCTCATGTCGTTCTGATCTAATCTTTTGGGAGTTGACAGTGTAGTCAAGTCACTGATCCATAAGGAAACGCTTGGATTTGTTGTTCCCGGTTTCGGGTATTTAAGACTCACGATCTCAGGCATCAGATTAGTAGTGCTTTCATACGAACCATATTTTATATATGAAATGGTGTCCACAAGACTGTCGTCGAAGGACGCAAAACATATTCTTGTGCCCAATGGGTTCCACCAAAGGGCTCGGTTTGTCTTCCAAATGCGTTCCCCATAGAGCCAATCGGGAATACCGTTATAGACAACTCCGGGTTGACCTGTCCTTACGATTGCCTTTGCATTCTCTGCCACTGAGGGCTTGTAGTAAATATTGTTTTGATAGATATATACCTTATATATAATGACAAGAATTAGTTTCATTGGAGCTTTCGATATCTCAAATATGATTATTGACTCACCATTTGATTTCCTTTAGGGCCGAACTCAGCCTAAAATGGATTTGAATTTCTATTTATTGACCCAAATATTGAAAATTGACACAAAATCTTTCATAACATACAAAATCCAATTCTTGATTGCCTTCTGAAGTCTCGAGACTTAATATGTGTTCATTACTTGCGTTATATATTTTGTACTTTGCTTTGAAAGAGTAATATGTTTTCTATAAAGTATTAATAATTTTAAATTTTATAACAAAACAATTGAACGCAAAGTTTTTGACCAACTTTTTTGATGTCGTGAATCAATAACACGAATCTCTTATCGGCAGAAATTAAATATTTTTGTACATTAAATTGTCTCTGAATGGAAACATAACATCAATTTATTAATACTATTGGGAATTTCAATTATATTAGTAATCACTCTTACAATTATATTATTTGGCACTAATATATCTGAAGTATTATATAATACATTGAATAAGATTATCGACTTCTCTTCTGAATACGCAAATTCGTTATCTGTAATGAAATTCAAACAATCTTTTTATATTTTGTGAAATTGATTGCATTATATTTCATAAATTCTATATATTCTGTTAAATTATGTCATCTTTTGCGGAATAATAAGACCAAGGGCCGTAGAATTTGAAAAGGTTCAGATTTATATCATCTGTGCCTAGTTCCAAGCTGATAATAGAGCTATTTGATGTTTCTGGCAAGGTTGATTGGGATGATCACCTATTTTTATGAGCGCATTCTAGGATTTTGTCAGTTTACATATTTTAATCCCAATTTTGGATTAAAATATTTGAAACCGCGAAACGGCCAACACATTGTAAGTTTTAGCTCTAAATTCAATAGATTCTTATTTATTAGATTTTAAATTTCAATCATTTATTTAGAGAATACTTAATTTAAATGTATTAAAGATGTTATAAATACTTGATAACACAAATAATCCAAAAGGTGACCCACCAGGACCTCAATAGATTCTTGTATTTTTTTGGATTGAATTGTAATTAAATTCTTAAAACTATTGTTAGAATTCAATTAAATTATATCAGTATTTTAAAAACATCTTACTTATTGTTATTTAAATTGACTGTAAAATTAATTTTATAAATAATAAATATTAAGACATAGTATATACAATAAAAGTAATAGCCCAACGGCAATGTAGAAGATCGGTAATAACTGAAAGCTAAATGTCACATATATGGACATATAAGCAAAAAGATTTTTGAAAATATTCACAGGTTCGATTAGAAAAATAGTTGTTAGAAATAGTAAATTTAAAATTCGATAATTCAAATTACAATAATTAATAATTATAAATTATTCATCATCATCACTTATTTTTACTTATGTGATATTTGTGCAATTACCAATTTAAATATTACAAAAGAATTAACAAACAATAATTTTAAAATTTATCTTTATATGGTAATTTCTTAATAAAAAAAATCGGATTTATTTTTAAATAATTAATTTAATATTTTTGGGAGAAGAATTCATTTGTCCAAACATGGTTAAATTTATTTAATAATTATAGCATAACGTGAAATAAAATATGATAAATAAATTTTATAAATGAAGCATAACTTTATATAAATTAAAATAAATACATAAAAAATGATTGAATTTTATTTTTCTTTTTAAGTGAACACATAAATCAATTGAAAGAATATTTCATATAAGTTATTACTGCTATTCGCAAATGAATACGAGTGGAACTATAAATAATAAATTATTACTGAATTATTAACACAATCCGAGCACATATTTTTGGATATAAATGCAAAGTCTGCTAGAACTCACATTTCTAGTGCCGAACTCAAGAATAAATAGATCGCAGAGAATAAATGCAAAGAATAATAAATTCTGTGCAATAGATCCGCATTAGTCTATGATTTTATATTACATAACAAGACTGTAATGAAAAACTTTTTCAACATTTATCTTAATTGAGTTATTCATTCATTAAATGTATTCTCGAATTACATTATTTGCTTTGAGTTAATTGAATAAAAATAATCAATAAATATAAATATTTGCAAATCTCAAACAAATGCTATATAATTGTGATTAAATTTTTTTTCTTAAATTATTGCATTCGAATATTCACTTTCGGATTATTTTGAATATATAAATAAAAACCAATTTTCGAAATTCAATTTGATTTGTTGGCCAAATAGACAAAAAAAAAGTACAGAAAATGTAATTCTAAATTCAGAAAAAGTAAATTTATTTTTTAAAAATAAAGTTTTACAGCATTTTAGGAAAGTATAAAAATGCAAATTCTTATCATAAAAGGATAAGACTATAGAATTTGGTTTTAGTCGTCTCGTTATTTAGCAATGATTGTAAAGACATAAATAAGTTTTCAAACAAATGAAAATTAATGGTTAGAAATGGCAAAGAATAGAGTTCACACCTGACACCCAAAACCCATCGAATTGTTTTGGTTGGAAAACTTTTTCAGCTATTTCTTCGATCCTAAGGCGTGGATACTTCACTCGTTTGAGGTCGTCGTCTGAAAATTTTATAAGACTTTGATTTAAAAATCAATATTTTTCAAGTTTTATAAAAGTAAAGAAAATTTCACTAAAATATATAAATTTTATATCATTTAATAATTTATAAAATAGTACTTTAAATTGCGCTTTGATTTATAACTGAAGTATATTTTAAAATATTAAATTTTCAACTCCGCTTTCGAAAAAAGGAGTATATAGTTCGTTTGCTAATATGATGTTACGATGTCCATGTTAAAACTATTAGAGCTAATGTGAGTTTATGGAATGCCCATGATATGTCTATGAGATGAGGATTTATGATCTTCAGAAAACATCGCAAACAGTGTCTTCTTCCATCTGTTTCCAATACATCTATTTCTATCACTAAAACAGTGCCTCTAAATTATCCCACTCTTCTATGGAGGTTCTTAAGGCTCCTGTAATGTCAAGCACTAAGTAATTTTGACATAATTTTCGATGGGAAACATAACAACAATCTCCTAAACCTATTTTAATCACTCAATTGGTGCCTCTAAATTATCCCACTAAACTATCGAGCTGTTTATTAATGGCGAGAAATGTACATCTAATTTCTATGAAAATACTTTATTAGCAATTGCTTCTCTGCGATATTTCTTCGAAAGCGGAGACCATATATTCCGTGTTAACCCTTACCCGGGTGTGAGAGATATTCCATATTTTAATTGATATTGAATTCACTTATATGAGCTCATATTAATGGTTCATTCATTTTTTTTCGTTTGTTAATATCTAATATTTTAGAACAATAATTGTTACATTTTTTAATTCAATTAGTGCACGTCTGGAGCTGCCTTTATACTCATTTTTAATTATGTGTAAACGCGCAAAGATAGTATATATGACAATCAAATTAGTGACCAAAACAATTATTTGTCAAATCAGACGATAATTTTCAATTGATTAATATTTCATGAGAAGTTCTTTGAACATTATGTTAATGAGAGAGATTTTGTGACCGAAATCATAAATCCAATGAAATAATAATAAAACAATTTCCAAGATAACTCCAGATCATTATGAAGTATTGAAAGCTAACTAAAGGAATTGACTGTAAATGTTCAAAATTGCTTTATTACTTTATAAAATTATATCAGATATGTATGAGTGATGAAAAACTTGAAAATGATATATTCTCTAGTTAAGGAAAAGCTGACAAATTCTATTAAATCAAGTTAATTAAGTCACGCTATGTGTGAACATTTTAATAAAGTATCAGGGATAAGCAAGGGGATCCGGTCAAGAATATCATTCTAGAGTAAAACAAATTCGTTAATCTATTTTCTATATATATCTCCACTTTCATAGAAACGAATATATAATATCCTTTTGCGAAAGTGGTGATATGACCTATAGACTAAAAACCATGATAAATACTTTTCTTCAAAACAAGAATATTTTATAATATTTGTTTTCACTAAGTTTTGTATTACCAAAACAACAAATAAACTCATTTTGAGCACTATTTCACAGTTTTGAATGAGTATTTTATTTTAAAAAACATAAAATACACTAATTTTAGAATTTTTTTCATTTATTTTAAGACTTTTCTATTTAAAAACACCGATTTTGATTATTAAAAACACCTTTATTACATATAGTAGGCAACAAATGACTTTTTTGAAAAAATCTACAACTGGACACCATCTAGACCAAAATTGGCAAAAATCGCCATATTTTACCCTCGCCTAGACTCTCGCCGAAATATATAATGAAAATTTTTGTTAAATTCTGTAAGAATTTGACGATTGTAAAATACCTTCCCCTATACTGTAGTGGTTTGTAAACAAATATAAAACCGACCAGTCTACGTTTTCACGTGACTGGCGGCTACTATAATATTGCTTATAGCGGTAGTAATTGATACTCTGTTTTAAGTACTCTTATGGCAGCTATAATGCAATAATTGTATTTAATTCATAAATACTATGTGTTTATGATTTGATTCACTAAATGGCAAATTGCAATCATTTGATGCTTAAAATAAAAATGTTTTACCAAAAAAGTTTACATTTTTTGTAAAAATAGAAAATTTCTCTCATTTTGAAAAGAAATTTTCTCTCGAGAAAGTTTCTGTGAAAGCACTACTGGATGAGATTTACAAAAATACATAGAGTATATGTGCCTTTTGATGATATAGTGTAAGCAGTATTACAGTGCTGTTAAAAAATTTCATTTTAATACTTATTCTATAAGACTAACTGTTTGAACCTATATTCTTGATCTAGTATTGTAAGACTCTATGTTAAAAGTTTGACTAATAGCTATTACTCTAAGGCTCATTATAGCCATAAATTATGATAGAATTGTATAATTATTGTTTTAATGAGATATTCAAAGTCAGAAACTTCTAGAAACTATTGCATCATCAAAGAAGTCTGATAATCAGAGCACACCTGCAGTGGGAGTCGATTGTATTATAGCACAGATTCGATGGCAGTTTTTCGCTATCAGACCGCCTTCGAGGTTTATAAGGGCCGTACGGGAAGAAATCGTGGCTCTCGACAGTAGAAATTAGGTCACAAACTGACTATGTGAATGTGTTATCAAAAAGGACTTCTACTATTGACGTGAAATTGTGCCTAGAAGTGGTCTAACTCTAGGCCAAGCGGTAACTACCGTTTCGGCGAATAATCCATCTTCCTATGGGAATGACGGCGAGACTGACTTTCGAGTGCCTAATACCAAATGCGAGTCCACCGCATTTTAAAAATATAACTCGTTATTTGTAAAGAGTTCATTAGCTAAAAGACAAACTGAATTGTCGAAACTCATCATTAATTGTAAAGTATTTGTATGTTTATTTGTTTGATTTTGGTAAAATAAAATCAAAAGTTATTTCTTGAAATTCGTTTATTATACCATTACTGTAATAATTGACTGAAATCGCGATCAAACTGTAACAGAGAATTTGAGCTGTACTACCGCTAACTCGATCAGATCCGACGAATTGAGGGCTAAGGCGAGACAGGCCCACAATAGATTAACCAAAAAACAAGTTCATAAATTCAGTTTTCTTCTTTCTCCTGCCATTAACAGCAATTCTGATTGATTTTGGCCAATCAATGACAGCCTTTGTCACCCCTATTGGTCACTTCGAGTGGTTAGTCTTACCGATGGGCTTAAACAACGCTGTCTCAGCCTTTATGTTAAGTATTACAGGAACTCATCGGTCACTGACTTGATATATACTTCGATGGCATCGTTGTGCTCACACACCGACACTCGAGTATACTATGAGCTGCGGATCCGACTCATCGAGACTATACAGTGAGAATTTACGCTTACGGCGAGAAAAATGCAAATTTTTTGAAGAAAATTCGAGTTTTTGGAACATATAGTGCCTGACAATGATGTCCTGACAAAGTAAAGGCATTTCGTGATTGCTGTTCGCGACACCAATCGGTTACTCAAATCATTCGTTGGATTCGCCAAATTTCTATCGATCTTTTGTTGAATGTTTTAGATTCGTCGCCGAAACCATTGATAGCACTTATAGGAAAAGCATAGACTTCGTATGGGCTAAATCCAAGCGCCAAGCCTTCTAAGCCCTGAAGAAAGCTCTGTGCACACCACCTGTGCTCGCCGTATACAACGCCAAACTCTCCGACCGATTGGAGCGCAAACTTTTGCCTCCGGTGTAAGACTGGGAGCTGTACTTATGCAGAGAAAACTAGACAAAGAATTGCGTCCAATAGCGTGTCGGAGCTCTAACTGGACTTTCAAAAAGGCGATATTCCGCACCGGAAATAGAATGCCTCGCAGTCGTCAAAGCAGAGGAGCCCTTCAGGAGCCGTCCATTTTAAGTCAATCCTAATGCTCGCCATAGAAGACACGTTCACTTCGAAACCACATGAAATCGCCTCCTATAAGATCAGATAACCAATAGAAATCCGAGGCCTCATTGGTATACATTACCGCAGTTTGGATAGAGGGGTCGTTACGCCCGATTTCGCCTACGATCCGAGGTGTTAGTAGTCAGAAGAGGACTCGGGGGGTCCGTCGCCGCCTATCTTCGCAATTTATGGACAACTTTGCGTATGAAAGCTCATAGACAGACACCGCGAGAGCCTTTGAACTCGAATTCAGTTTCAGAGGACAGGGATTCACCGTTAATACGGCGAACGTCATCTCTGTATCGCCCAAACGACGACTGAGTTTTTAGAAGATTCGACGTCTTTGCGACTAAAGACCAGATCGTCGGACGGATCAGAAACACTGAGATTCGAATGCGACTAAAGCCCCACTCATTCCCGATCTATCGCTGACCTTATCGTTACTCTCCGACCAGAGAAGCCGAACTCAAAAGACACGTCGAAGAACTCCAAAGTCGAAAACCTACTCGACATCTAAGTCTCACTTCGGTCTCCCGATGTTCTCAGTTGACAAACGGAACGGACAGATGAGACTCGTCATAGACTATAGACTGTTGAGCGCACAGACAATCGCAGAGCCCATACCAGTCATCCGCCACCGCATTGACAAGCGTTTGGGTTCGGCTTCTCTGATCGGAGATTAACGATAAGGACTGCGTTAGAACGGGAATGAGTGGGGCTGTAGTCGTATTTGACACTCAGTGATTCTGATCAAGCTCAAAACGCCTGAGGCAAGAGTGTGTATATATATTGTTGGGTTAATTGATTCTAAAGAACTATAAATCCAATTATGCTAAATAATGTTAGAGTATTCAACCCTGAGAATTTGTCACCTAGGTTTTCTAGCGCACTCTAGGATATTGTCGGATCACTTATTTTGCTCATATTTATGGGTTATAATTTAAAAACCTCAAAGGCTATGTCAGCAGTTTGACAATTGTCAAGATATTTTAACCCCATTATAAACTAAAACTAAGCTTATTATTAGCGTTGTTAGTATTGTAAATTACCGTAATTTATAAATTTTAGTTTGTAAATTACATTTTAGCGTAAATTATGAATGAAATTGAAATTTTAAAATTTTGTTTCATTTATGAATAAAAGTTCTATTAAACAGAATTACATAATTTTTGTGAAATTTTATTGTTTAATATTTTCAAAAACATCCAAGAATTCACTGAAGTGATAGAAATATGCTAGTCTAAAAGTTTATCATCGTTCAATCGCATTATCGATCTCAAGCCATTAAAATATCTAAAGAATATTTTGATTATTATGATCAAAAAAGACGGATAGCGCATATTTTTTAAGAACCCGCATTAATATTCAGAAGAGATGACCCTTAAATCCTTTGACTGATTTTTTGGAAAAATACTTTGGCAAAAAAGTTCCGACGCTATACTCTATTCGAAAACACTATATTCCATCGACACAATTGATGAGATATTAAATAAGACTTTGGTTTAAACCCTTTCATACATTCATTTCATTTAAATTAATATTCATTTTTGAGAATCAATTCATGTCTTTTCAGATATAATTTGTTTTTTATTTTGTAATCACTTTTTTGCCAAAACACCTGAACTTCCTATCGATTAAATCAAACTATTAATGAGATATTAAATGAGACTTTGGCTAAAACTCTTTCATACATTCATTGTATTTTAAGTGTTTGTCATTTTTGTGATTCCATGTCTTTTGAGATCTAAATTGAAATGTTTTATAATTCCTTTTTCATGCATTTGTTAACTTAAATATACAAATTATAATTTCTATATTTTTGAATATAAATATTTGATGTCTTATATGAATGGTCTAAACATTTCATCCATCAAAATATTAACGGCATATATTGTTAACAAAATGTGTTATCCCGGTATTTTTAAAATATGCGATTTTGAGCTTTGATGGTTATGACTTGTTATTCATAGATATATTGATGCTTTCCTATTCATCCAGATTCAAATGTTCATTACGATTGTGAACAATTAAAATTTAAAATATTACCAGTTCTATTAATTTGAAAATTTGATCAATCTAATAATCAATAAAACTAATTAATAACAAGTGTATTTTAAGGTTCTACCAACTGGGTGATAATGTTTGTCCAATCTTTCGCATTTGTGGCCGCATTAAAAAGACAACTAACAAATGTCGACTAATATTTAAATAATCCAGGGTGATGATCTGTAGTTAAATTTGATCAAAAATAAACAAACTATTGTCAAATTAAAAGCCAAATAATTTATACACAAATTTATTGTAAAGGTTTATATTATATAATTTTGTATATTTTTTAATTTTTAAATGTATAATAAAATCAAATTCACATAATCAGCAAATGACACAGAAATTATAATTCAGCAATCTCAATCATTTGTATTGGTTTAGAATATTAGAATAACCACTTATAGTGTATTTATGATATTACAACGTTTTAGGGATGGACAATAAACTCAGTATAGGGGGGTAAAGGGTGGTATATTTGAGAATTTCTTAAAATGTGAGGGGGTATAGCCAAAATCACAAAATATGAAAAATGCAAAAGGTGATTAAAGTTAAAAGTATATTTTGCATATAAACCTTTCCATTGTCCATCCCTGGGGTCGACTGAAAACCTGTCGTCAGTTATAGTCGACGACAATGACCTAATACTGCTTCCAACTTCCAGCTCCATCACCCCCCGTCTCCGTTATGCAAGAAATCTCTACATTTGACATGGTTTTATATAATAAACTATGTACTTTGAATCCGTGTGCGTCGGCCGAGAGGTTAACACGCTAGCCATTGGAGACTGGGTTGTGGGTTCGCATCCCTACCGACCCATTGTGTATTCAATTCATTTCACTCATTAACTAAATAACATCAGCTCATCCGCACAGAATACAAACTTAAGTTAAGTGCACGGCGAGGGTAAATAACTAAAGTTTCTTTCATTTCATTTCATGAGCATGTTGATTTAAACATATTAGATAATGATCCGAATAAGTTATTAATACTTTTTCCGAATTTTATTTAATTTGTATTGAGAGAAATTGAATAGGAATTTTCTAAATTATTTTTAATGATTAGATTCCCAAAAATTATACTGTTTCCTTTATTTTAATAATATATTAATATTTTAATTATAGTTATCATTTAATTTTACAAATAAAAATTTAATTAAATAAATAATTTTTAATACGTCAAACCTATGAAAAATATGATATAATTATTGAAATCACCAACACCCTTTCCATTGAATCTACTATACTTTAATTTACAAACATACAATCTTACCACATTATTTGAATTATTGTAAGTGAAATCAAAAACACTCATTAGCCAACTTTTCAATACAGCTCGCAGCCTACCAAACACCTGGAGGCTTTATGCCAAGGTTTAACTACTGTCTAGATGGCCAATCAAATCTGCTTTGGCCTTTCAACACATAAGGATATGCATTATCTTAAGGTAAATCAATCCATACGGAACAATGAATTAGATTAAGGGTTAAACAATAAAATCCACAAAGTTTTTACTTTGTAATTAAACGGATAGACCGTCAGATATAAAATGAGGGGGGAGGGGGTGGAAGTTATAAATATATGAAATATTTTACATTCGCTACCTACATTTATGAAAATTTTGTGCCACTAAAGTTAAAGTTTAGTTAGACCCTTTGCTGACCCCTGGCTATTCATGTGATTTTAAGATACAATAATGAAGTATTCCAGCTAGTGAATCACGAAATGATCCATCTTAAGATAGAAAACTCAAATCAGGAAATCATCATTCCAACTGTCTACAAATACTTACTCAACAACCACACCCTTAAATTCAGTTAAGTTCTAATTAACCTAATAAATCAGTTATTGATGCCATCCCCACAAGCAATTTCAGATTTGATGTGGGTTTCGGAGATGACTTAATTAACGTTGTAGATAGATGAATAGTAGAAATACGAGCATGGAAAACTCTCTACTTAGCATGGAGATGGAGCGATAATACTAAATACTATATATGTCCCACCGTAATGGGATCTCCGACAATGCGATTTGATGACATCGTAAGCGGATCTAAGTTATTGAACAACTATATCCTACAAAATCATGGTTACCTAAACAGCCATATAACTACTATTAGAATAACATCGTATTATAGGTCGAGACCTATCATATTAATTCAGTGTCAACCAAACCATTTCGTTGAAAACTATTGATCTGTTATCATAATATAAAGGATGGCACGATAGATCACTTCATACCACACCATTTTGATTTCGATTGTGGATACAATAGAAAGGACATATATATCCTAGCTGTAAAGCTAAAGATAACAGACCCAGATAACCGACTACCGAAAAGATCGTATACACAAAAAAATGTTTCTATGAAGCCTATGGGTAATGCAGAGACAAGAAAGAGACAACAGCAAATTAGATATAATGAAATCAGGAGATAAAGTAACACGAAAATGCGTCACCACTATGGAAAACGTGAATGTTTGGTGGATTTTTTATTTACCACAGCAGAATTTGTAACGAAACAGCTGAACGAACAATCAAATAAGGTACAAGATACCGAGATGAATGAAATACTAAAATTATCAAGATGACATTCAATCGATTTGATGCATTCAACTATATCAGATGGTAATTTTGTCTAGCGCAACACAGTAATAATAACTATCATGTTCTTACTATGTGATTTATTATACAGAATAGTTTACTAAAATGTTAATACATAAACATTATTTTCCTCGATTGTATTTTTTATTGTTAAATTTACATTAATTTAGTTTAGGTAAAATTTATCTAACCAATTGTATACTAAAATTAATATGAAATTTCAGTTTGATTAGGCAGAAAGGAGGGGGTGAAAACGATTTTAAATATGATGGAACAAAGTTTTTCGAAAGGAGGGGTGGCAAATGTAATATATTTCATATATTACTACCCCCTATCATTAACTATTCCACTTACCTTAGACTTACTCACTTGATAGCAACTATAAATTAGTGTATACTCAAATCTATATTGATATCTACTTATTTAATAGCTAGCACTGTCTTTTGAGGTTTATAAATATTACTAATTAAAGGTTCATATACTGGATCTAACTTCTTTTAACAATTATGCCTGGCCTCAACAATTGACAGGCCAGAGCAGATTGGATTGGCATTCCATATAATCGTAGAAATTAGTTCTCATTCTAAGACCTTCAAGTGCACAGTTGGCCTGCCTTATAAACTGCTATCTAATTTTACAGTATGTATGAGTAGAGCCTCTAACAATATTAGCGGCATAACGCCGAATAGTATAGGCCCATAATTGACTAAAAACTTTATTACACTGAAAGTGAATCTATATTTTACTACATCTACAATTATAAGAATGTAGTCACAGAGCTAAGCATCACTGATCTGAGTATACGGTTTCGGTGTAGTTGTTTTCCAAAGCTTCTAGAATATTCCATGCTCGCTCTAAGCAAACTCCGAGCCTGCGCACTATTGCTACTCGGAGGGAAAAAAGTGAGGCGCATTGCGCTATGCGGAGATTGTTTTGGCCTTGTAGTCCGCCCGCTAACATGTAACATCAACTAACCGGTCATAGTTGGACGGGTTGGACATTCACCGGATATTCTTTAACATATTTCAAACGGTTTATAATTATGTATTTAATATTATAATAATCAACATGGTTACTCAATAAAATTATTAAAACTTTACTATCAGAGCCACATAATTTGTTACGTGAATCTATGAAGATGAGATGAAAATAACAATTTTCAACTGAATAGTCTGGGTCAATTTTAGCATTCTATTAATTAATTTCAGAATTTTAAGAATCGATTAATATATTGAGAATTTATTCAAAATCTGAAATATTTTGCAATATTTTTATATTAGACAATATTGCAAACAAAGTTTATAGTCGTTTCATTAGGCAAACATATTGACTTTTCTAGTATTATGCATATAATTATAAACTCCATTTATCGAAGATTAAATTTTATTAATATTCTTAAAATATATTATAGGACATGAAAATTACTACGAGACATTCTTCACAAGTTAGATATGTCTGCGGATGTATATTCAGAAAAGATATCTTATTTAAATTCCATAATTTACAATTTTATAATTCTTTTCCTCAAAAAAAAATCATAGTTGTTTGGATGCAAAACCATTAAATTTACAGTTAGATCAGGTTCTAAAATAGTTTGTTTGTCCAAATCATTTTTTAAATAGATTTCAAAATCTTTAAATTTTTGCATTAATCGGACAAATATTAAAAAGGTGTCTGTGAGTCCCATTTGTTCACCCACACATTTTCTGCGTCCAATGCCAAATGGCACAAATGCAGCTGGTTTTAATTGTGGAAATTTATTTTCTTCATCCAAAAATCGTTCAGGCTTGAATTTTGTTGGATTTTCCCAATATAAATCACTCATCATAATTGCATTTAAATCGGCCCAAACTAATGTCTTATCAGGTATATCATAGTTACCTCAATTGATAATTTGAACGATTATTTTAAATTTTAATTTCTTTCATTATAAACTAACATAGATGTAAAATAATGAACAGACTATTTTATATTTAAAAATAATATATTGTATAACCGGTTAACAATGTTCTTACAATATGACAATTTTTACTTCCAAAAATTAGTGTTAATTGCAATTCTATTCTTAAGTGTTTTGATTTTAATTAATGTATTTAATAGATATATTTCTCTTATAATTTACTATTATTTCTCAAATAATTACAAATTTATTTGTATTAGTTTAATATGAAATGTAAACTTATTATAAATAACGTTACAATTAATTGAAAAATAATATTTAAGCAACCTATTTGTTTAACTAATGTAATAGATATTTACTCAAAAGTTCAAGCTTAGCTCAAAATAGCACATAGTACAAAATTGTAAGAATGAAAAGAAATTTTACAAATAAGAATAACGTGCTAATCTGCATAAAATGTAGTAGAGGTTGTTTACGTTACAAAGTTGCCTGGTTAACAGGAAGTGCTTCTGATAATGAATTCAATGAATATTTTAAATGGAAACTGCATCTGATTAATTTAGTTATTTACACATACGCTTACAAAATGAGGGGATTAGTTGTTAAACTTAATCAATGTTTCATAATAAAGGCTTGCTTTCAGCAAATAAAAGTAATTAGTGACCCCTAATAAGGAAAAATATATAAAAAATTCCCTGTTGCGACGTGAGCAAGGAGGTCATAAGGTATGCACACTATACTTTTCGTTGAAGTTAATATTATAGGAATATTATTTGTTCTTCTATCAAAATCATTAGTCTATATATTAAAATTAATCATTTTCAATTTTAAATGAAGGCTAATTTTTAAAATTTTAATCTAACAGGAAACGATCCTGATTATATATAATTCTGTAATATTTTAATCATTTTAGTATCAATAAGTAATAATTTTAATACCAATTTTACTATCTTTGTTAGTTTGGTGAATACCACCATGTGATACTGCACCTCGACATCTCATTGTTTCACTTATGAATGCCATTACAAAATGCAATTGTTTCTGGTCTTCAAACAATGGGATTCTATCCCCGATTACATCTTGTATTTCGTTTCGAATTTTGTTCTGATGATCCAGAAAACAAGCATTTAAAAGTATTAACCATTTTAAAGTTGCTCTTGTTGTCACCGTGCCAGCTTTAGAAGGAATTTTTGTATTATTAACAATATTATTTTTTAATGAATCTTGTCTAAATAATTAAATATATAAATGGACCAATAATTCAACTAAATTTAACAGGGATTAATATAAACAGTTTGATATTTAATATAAATACTAAATAACTAATACATACTCTATAAATGTATAGTTTTTTAAAATACAAAATATTCTATTTATTATTTATTTAATTATGATAATAAGAAAATAACAATGATAAATCATAAACGAATACGAATCAAAAAATTCAAAAAAACTTGCTTTGCTAAGCACTTTAATAATTTTTTAGGCTGAAATTCTCACAATGCAAAGTATGGGAACGTGGATTAAATGTTCGGGTTGTTTGGAATGTAAGACATAAATTATGTGCAAATAAAATGTGCAAAATATCAGACTGCTCAACCAATTCTAACTTTTCTGGGAAAGTTTCGAAATATAATCTTTTAATGTGTATAATATTAAATAGTATAATTTCTTATTCTTATATAGTTTTCTATTTCACATTTGGGCAGTATGTGATTGAATTTGTTGATACTTAATTTATATATCACTATTTCAGAAATTTTTATTGAAAATTAATGAATTGTCGATAAATATTAAAATTCAATTTTATAGGTTTATATATTGCGCTAAAATTTTAAAATAAAATAAGTAATTATAAAATTTTAATACACTACAAATTTGATAAATATCTTATAAAATATTTTAGAAATTAAACATTTTATATTTTGAACTATTCCCATGTGTGGTTAGAATTTGTTGTGCACCATATTATTTTGCATAACAACTAATTTAGTACTAATTTGTTGTCCCAATAAAACTCTGAATGTTAATCCGCATGCAAATCCCACGCATTGTCAAATTATACAAAATTATGTTCTAAAATATACCAAAGATTTGAATTCAATATATATTATTGTATGGTCAATAAGTTTTTATACAAACGTAAAAGTCAAGCTTTAGGAATAGTATTAAATCGATTTCAATCAAACTTATGAAAATAAAAATACATTATATATCAAATTAATTTATAAAGCTCACTTTCATCGAAAAATCATTGTTTCAATTTTGTGGTAGTCTTCAAACTACTGTACATCCTCTGTAAAAAGCTTTGCACAACTTTTTATGGGTTTGGACAACGTCTATCCTAATTAATTTCAAACCCATTCTAATACAATAAGTTAGTTTACAAGTCTAACCCAGAAAAAATAATTATATTGGGACATCTTCTAAAATCGTTAGATAGGTATGTTCTAGGAGGTTTCATAAAATTCCTATTTTCTATTTTCAATTTACGAAATTCAGCCTGGCTTAAAAATTAGAAGTCCTTTAAAAATAAAGTTTAGTTGGGTTTTAGAGTACTTGAAAATGATTTGTTTAAAAAAAAGAATTCATATAAATAATGATAATTAATTCCTAATTTACAGTTTCCTTATTTCCAGGCCTATCGCATAAAGTTGTCTTGCAATAGTATCTCTGCATATGTGCGCACGTTTGTGTGAATGGCAGAATTATAAAATCTACAGGACTTGTGATATAAAATATCAAATCCATAGATTGGGAAAATGAAATAAATTGAAAAATAATTTCTAATAACAGATAATTTTCGTTTTCTATTATTAGAAATGAAATATTGTTTTCGTATGATTTAATTCGTTAATATAATTAATTAAAGACATATTAGTTAATTTAAATCATTGAAAGAAACTTGGTTTTAATATAGGATTGAAAGCAATTATTTTCCAAAACAGACGATATTTTCAACACTAAAATCCGTCACAAAAATGAGCTGACAACATTCGTACGATTTTAATACAAAATTTTGTGCCCTGTGCATTAATGCATGTCGTCACCTGTTATACACAAGAATGAGCGACAACAGTGCTTATTTCAATAAAAAATATATGTGAGAAGTATATAATTCACTATTATTTGTGCCAAATAATTCTTAAGAGTTTTTGAAAACTTATAAAAAGAAACTGTAGACAAATATTTGATAGAAATATTAGTGATTAATATACTTCAAAAATATTATCTATTGAGATAAAATAAACTCAAGATAATGAATTGAATTAAATATTATTAGTTATATAAATTCATTCTATGGAGCAAATCATTTTCAAGTACTACAAAACCCCATTCTTGAGAGATATCTAATTTTTGTGCCAGGCTGCAATTTTCCTAAAATGTTAATTATGAACCAAATTAACTTTCTAGATTTAAAAAAATCAATATCAATCCTCACTTGACGAACTTGCATAGCAAGAACTTTATAAACAGATATAAACAGGTTAACCGATAATTGTAACCTGGTTTGTCATTTGAACCTTTCATTTAGTAAAACCTGTATTAAATTTATGAGCCTTATTTAATAAGTAACCATAATTACAACTATCGAATTGAATAAGAAATGATATTAATTTTGCGTAGTTTGAGCTTGGACATAAAAAAGATTTCATAATTAAATAAATTTATTCTTACCTAAAGTTAGATCAATTAGCATTGCCATCAAATTATTGTCTGTTAAATGTATCGTTGATTTATTATTTTCTGATAATTCCTTCAATTTTTCTTGAATTAATATATCACAGAAATCGTCATTGTTGCATTTATTGCCAACTTTTAAATGATCCTTATAAATTTTTTTATTGTAGTCAAATATTTTTCTAACACTATAATTTAATTTTGCAAGAGGGTCTTTCATAAATAAGCGTATAATTGGCATATATTCCCATATGTACATTTTATATGAAACTTTCTCAAAGAAATCATTAGTCAAGTACTTCATATCTTCATAAATTTCATCCCTTTCATCGATACTGAATAAAGATTAGAAATATTGAAAATTAAATTATAAATTTTTAATATACTCCACACCAGAGTGGCCAGACTCGGTCGAGTCAAGTAGTATGGGGAGGAAATTTGAGAATTCTTTTTCCAAAAATGTTAATTGGATATTTTGAAAAATCTCGGACTCGTAGGGGCAATACGCCTTCCATTCCCTAAACTTGTTCTAAAATCATTTTAAATTTAAATTACATTAAATTAAAATTCTTTTATTGACCTATGTCATTCTATGCAACAAGTTTCATAATGTGATTACTGGTGCAATAATCTTAATATGATTTGCAGTAAAAACGTTCAAGAAAATATAATGAATAAATAATTTTTAAAAATTGATTTTTAAATTAATATTAATTATATTATTTTTTCAAATATTAAAAAATTATAATACAACATGAATTATATTTAAAATTATTCTAGTACT
>JAQFXN010000323.1:0-24136 GCA_034693365.1 Liacarus xylariae | reverse complement strand
AAGAAATTTTTTGCTTTTAATATAAGATATGATGAAATTATTTCTGCAAAACAGACGATTGTTTACAAGACTAGCTCCTTTCATTCCTCATTCAAAAGTAACGTCTTGTTAAAAAAATCGTTGCCTTTCACTGTTCATTTGCAATGAATTTTCTATTAAAAGTATTTTTATATAATTCCAAAAATTAAAAATATTTCTATGAAATTAAACAATTATATCAAAGTATTGGTTCTGTTCTCAGTGTAAATAATGATTCTCTAAAAATAAATAATTTAATCACATGAAATACATTTTCAATATTATAAATACTAATTCTAATGATAAACTGAATAACGAAGAAACCCTATCTTTCAAAAGTGCTCCGATAACCAGTTGTTCCGTTGAGAGGAGTTCCTCCAAATACAAACTTATCTTAAATGACAAAAGAATTCATTTTACTGAACAAAACCTAAAGTTTTATTTAATTAGTAATTTCAATATTAATTTTTTCAATAGTTTCAATATTAAGTTTTTACTTTATTCAATTGTAACTTATTTTATGTTTGATTTTTATTACAAATAAAAAATCTGTAAACAATTTTTAGGTCAATAATTTCATTTATTTAAGCCCATTATAAATGACTCCTTGCAATAATAGTGCTTTTGGATTCTATTTCGTCTTTTTATTCAAATTATCTCTAAAAGAGCCGTAGTCCCTACGACCATAACTTTGGAACTGTCATTTCTGGCATCCGGAAACACTGGTCAGTGGGCTTATTAGATGAGCTAAAGATATTCGGATTTAAATTTTTCACAACAGTTGTTAAAAACATGTTTATTACATATTGTGAAGTGGGGAACAAAAGTAGCGGATTTTATTTTTCTAATAGTTAGAGTGATCGGTTTGATTTATCTGTGCAAAATTTCAAGGTGCCCTTGGTACTTTTCTCACGAGCAATATTTACTATATTATACTATTTTGAGACATGTTTACTTGGTTTCCCATGCGATATATACATCGTTGGAAAGGTAATTTTAGACTACATTTATTGAAATCATAATTAGTTTTAATTATTTAAAAAATATTTATAAATTTCAGATAGGTTAGATTCTAATACTAATGGTATTTTTAGATGTCGATTGAAATTACCTTTCCAATGATGCATGGGTAAATTAACTAAGTACGTCTCAAAATGATTTAATAAATATATTACAATATTACCCCTCAAGAAAGTATCAAGGGATTTGTAGGGCACCTTGAAAATTTGCACAGATAAGTACAAACGATCACTCTAACTATTAGAAAAATAAAAACCGCAACTTTTAATCCCTACTTCAGAAAGTTGCACAGTTAGAGGAGATGTTCCATCCGTTAAATCTTTTTCTCAAATGAAACGTGTGTTCCAACTAAATCACAAAAAATATTGACAGATTTGATATAAGTCTAAGTCAGGGATCGCCAGAGGGTATAACTCAAATACTCTGATTCGGTCGACTGCCAAAAATAGGAAGACTCCTGACTTTTTGAGCAGAAGACAAATTTTTGCTTTATCTCCCCCTTTGTTTTTTTTCATGTTTTCCTCATTTTTGCCAAAACACCCCCTGACTCGGCCGACCTCTGGTCTAAGTAGAGAAATGAAAATATTTATTATTACACTATAAGACCAATAGTTATGGGAAGACCTCAAGAGAACCAAAGTTTTCTTTTATAAATCACTTGATTTGTTTGTGAAGAACACAATAACCACATAAATGTCATACATTTTGCGAATTCGCTCGAATTAATCAAAGTTTTTCATTCATTTCAAGCATTTTATTGAAGTCTATACCGAATAGTCATTCATGTGAAAGGTTTTCAATTATTTATTCCGAATGAATTCGTTATTCTGTCAGTTCAGTCATATATTGTCGTCGAATGTCTTTTCGATGAAATACATTCCTCTAAAAGCATACAATTTGTTGTGTAAATTAGCTCTAATTTTATTCAAAAAATTCTTTCATTGAATTTAATAAATAATTTATTTCATTCGCTTTAATGTTATTTTTTCATAATTTAGTCTTTTTGTCAATTTATTCAATTTTATAGAAAATAATTTATATTTCAAATGCTTTTCATTTCAATCATATATTCAATGAATTAAGTTTAAGATAAGAAAAAATATAATCAAAATATAATTAATGTCTCAATTGTTTTATTATTAGTTTTGAGAAATTTTAGATTTTTTTTTATGTAATAGCGAACTGGAATAACTGGTCGGGTATTTCAGTGTTCTTTCAAAAACATTAATCCATGAATTCTACAGACTATATCAAATCAAATACTTTCATCTTTTTTTCGTCTTAAAGGCATATTTTCGTTTAAAATTGCAATTCCAGTGCAATATTGAACTGAATTTCTGAGACAAAAATAAATTATAGGATTTTAAAGTTACGAATATTTCTCAATTCTTATAAAATATATTCATTATTTTAGGATTTAATGAAACATAGATTAAATTTAGTCTGAATTTCATAAATGATTTAAATTATTATGTTTTAAGAATTTTATAAGTATTCCAATAACTTTTCATTCATTAAAAAAAAAAATTCAAAATTATTTTAAATCATATTATTTTCTGAATTATTTTGCATTTTTCATACTTTAATAAAAAAAACTTTCTAAAGTTTTTTTTGAGTTATTTTTAAAATTCAATTTAAAATTTTTCAAACAATAATATCAAATTAAATTATATTTTAATCAATTGCTCTTTTATAATCTGTGACCCAATATTTAATACAATATAATGACTAAAGAATTTGGTAATCTATAAAAACTAATTGGTAATTATTTTTAGAGCTAATAACCTTTTCCAATAACTTGCATTACATCATACAATAGGTTCAGTTTATACTTCTGAAGGAATTAGTATTTAGTCACGAATGCGTTTATTCTTAATAAATCTTTAAAATAAGAATAAATTCTTTTGTTTACTGAGTTTTCATCGCTTTTGTTACAGAATTTTAATTATTCAACGAATACAATTAGATATTAATGCTATATAGATTTGGGATAAACTGAAAATAAACTGACAGAATCTTGAACTATAATGTATTGCACAGTACATTATAGTGTATCAATACTGTATAAACATATTGTATTATGGGGTAGCCAAGGTCGACCGAGTCAGGTGGCAAAGATGCGGATATTTTGAGAAAATTGTCTCAAAACGTCAGAAGGAGGTATAAAGAATTTCAAAATATGAAAAATGCACAAGGGGAGTATGATGGAAACAAATAATTTTGTCTGCTGCGAAAAAAGTCAGGGGATATTTTGAAAAATTTCAAACTCAAGGGGTTAGTTAGGCTATACCACCTTGGCTATCATTGTATTATAGTTAAGATTTCCACAATATTGCTCTATTCTGTGATTATCTCCGCATTAACAACAATAGATACAGTTTTATTTTAGTTTAATTTTTTAATATAAAAAAAGTATTGAAAAAATTTATCAAATGATGTTATTGTGATTTTTCATTTATGATTTTTAGCAGTGAATATAGAGCCCATTCGATATCAGATAAGAAATTAAACTTGTGTCAGATAAATGCAAACTCTGTTCTAATAGAATTTGGATTACTTTGTCTGAGACAAGTTCAATTTCTTATCTGATATCGAATGGCCTCTATATTCTCTGTTGTTTATTCAGAAAAATTTAGAATTTATTCATTTTTTCTAATATTCAAAAAATAAACAGATTGTTTGAACTAGTCTAGGGACTGTCCCTAAATATGACAAGAATTCATTCTTGTCCTGTCCTGTCCTGTCCTGTCAAATAAACAAAATACTATTTTTAAAAATTATTACAAATTCAAATCACATTTAATGATATATTAAAGCAAATCAAAGTTACATCTAATAAATAACAAATGATTAATATAATTAGAGCTCAAATTTGACCGGTGATCAGTTAGAGTGAGTACAGTTCCATTCGCTGAAGAGATTTTTAAAACTTTGAAAGACTTCTCTCTATCGATGGAATATTTTAAGGATTTTTCAGATTTACGCAGAATACAAAGACAGGACAGAAAAAGACAAGACTAATCCGTGTCTTGTCCTGTCCTATCTTATTAATTGTGACAAATATTTCATCTTATACTGTCCTGTTCCTGTACAAGACCAAGAAGGGATAAGGCCATACAGAAAACAAGACGAACTTTAGGTACTCCAGTTTCAACAGATAATAATCTGTTGAATGTTAGTACAAATATTTGTCTAATTATATCGTTTCAGTTTATAATAAATACAATATTAATCATTTGAATAAAAATTTTAATCACTAAACAAAAAATGAAAATAAAAGTATTGAATGTTATAATTCCCTAAACATAAACTTTTCTAACATTAATTACAGTTAAACAACTTGGCAATTGTATATTTCAGTGAAGTTTCAATCACAGGATAAAGCAATTTTCTGGCAATCTTAATTATAAATTTAATTCAGTTTTTAAAAAATGAAAACAATAGGTTATTTAACGATTAAAACAAAAGAATATTTAAAAAGAGAATTATTTGAATTGATTCTAGTCTTTATTTTGTTTAATCGATTTTAACTATCTTTATACTATAATATTATAAAATACATTATGTGCTTAGAATTCTAGAATTCTTGTCCAAATTAAACAAATCATAAATTATAATCCAAACAATGCTATTATATGATTAAATAATTAATTCTCACAAAAGGACTTTATTTTTAAATAATATCTTAATAATTGCGTTAAAAGAGTGTAAAAATCAATTTTTTAAGATTTCACTCTCTTATATAATACTATTCCATAACTCCATGACATCTATATTTTTAGATTCACAACATTTTATCAAAATTTTGTTACTTTTTATTTTTTTTAATCTATTTATACAAAAATTTAAGTCAGGGGGTGGAAAGGGGGAGGGAAGTCCAGTAAGGAATACACCATAGGGTTTTTGTCCTATACTTCTATAGGTTTTCTGTGAGGTAACTCCTTAGCAAGTTTTGAGGAAACTACCAAACTTAGTACTGTTTTCGGAATATTCTTTGAAATTTTGTTTAAATCCTGGAATAATATCAGAATTTTGTTAAATTCTTACAGAATTAATCGAAATTCTACTAAATTTCGTCATTTTTAATTAAATCCCATAAGAGTGGACAAAATTGACAAAATTCGCCATTTTACCATCTTCTAGACACCTTTAGGCTCTCGACGAGAATATACTTTTCCTAGCGTTTTGAACCTTTCACACACTGATTAATTTATATTCAAGCACAAAGGACTATTAATAATAATTTATTTCTTGAAAAATACGAAATTTTAATATAAATTTGTATATTAAAACAATATATTAAAAAGCAACATTGATTATGTTATGATCAAACTTAACATACAATAAATTGCTTTATCAACTTTACTGCTTTACACAGTTGCGAATTGTTTATTTGTAATTAAAATTACGAAAGTTTATTAATTAGAAAATAATAATATTTAAAAACTTTTTTAATTTTTTTTAGAGATTAATATTTTTCTTTAAAGATGAATAACTGAAGATAAACTTGAAACAACATAATTAGAAAAATATTGCTAGTAATGTTGAACATATGAACCTAGGTGATAAATTCTGAGGGATTATTACTATAACATAATATAAATTAACTGGAAGTTTTCAGGAATAAATTCACCCAACAATATATATATCGTTGGAAAGCTACTGACATAACAATTCCAACGGTATATAACACAATTCTGATAATTACCGTCGGTATCACCCCCGCACTGCCACTTACTGCGGAGGAATAATTCGCTTGCTATTGAATAAGCTTTTCAACAATATATATATTGTAGGCTTAATTGATTCCCGAATACTATAAATCCAGTTAATTTATATAATGTTTAAATAATAAACCCTCATAATTTATCACCTAGGTTCACGCTTGCACCCTAGAATTTTGTCAGTCTACACATTTTGATCCTAATGATAGTTTAGAATTGAAAAACGGCAAATTTTAATCATTACCTGAACTATGGCAATAGTTAGTGATGTACCTTGTCGGTCACAGACCGAATTTGACCGAAATTGACCGCCGAAAATAAAAAATAAGTTTCGGTCAGATGTAACAAATAACCGAATTTTGATAAAATTCATTCGGAAAGGATGAGTTTTTGTGCAAACTTGTTATTTTTTACCCTTTTATGAAATCTCAAATGGTTATAGATTTTGAATATTATTCGGATATTTTTTTGTAAATAAATTCAAACCTAATTTGAAATCAATTCTTATATTAATAGTGATATTCCCGGAAATAATAACATTGAAACTCTCAACTATTAATAAGTTCTGTTAATACTTATCCATAAGGGTAGCCAAGGACGGTCGAGTCAAGGGGTATATGCTAGGTTATTTTGAGATTTTCTCAAAAAGTGAAGGGGGTTTACAAAATTTATAAGTACTGTATGAGAAATGTACAGGGTAAAAGGTAAAAGTTAGGGGAATTATTTTGCTAAACCTTAGTCAGGGGTATTTAGGCTATAACCCATTGGCTACCCCTGCTTATTCACATTTTTCAAGTAAATTTATTACTAAATATGTGAATTGTTAAACTTTTCTGACCGAATATGACCTCCGATTTTAAAATTTTTATCTGACCGACAGTACATCACTAATTATACTGTACTGTCAGTACAGCCGCTCTTATAAATTGACGCCTTATAGGAATTGAATGCGTGTCAACAGCTGGCGATACTTTCTGTTTAAATAGGTGTTATAATCGGAGACAAATCATATACTGGTATTATTGATTCCAAAGACTAATGAATTTAATCGAGATATCGAGTTAAATTTATATATAAATCACGTTTTAATTATTTATAATTATATTTTAAACAAGTTTGAAATAGTTTTGAAATATGATTTCTGTAAATTCAACTTCTATTAGCCTTTACTGAAGTTCCTTTCAGATCGCTTTTAACTTGCAAATTATGCTGACTACTTTATTTTACTCTCTTAGAACATTCTGAACATTTTGAACGTTATTTTTACATCAGATTAATAATAAAAAATAATATTCTCAGATGTGACCGAAATATATTTCAATATTTTTAACTCGCAATCCTTTGGAATTCTTACTTATGAATTCGAGATTTCTGCGTGTGTTTTCCCCTCTATATTAATAGAGGTAAATGTGCAACAATGAAATTCAGTTACTAATAAAGAGCAGGATTGCACAGCAACGAAACCCCGTTACAAATTAAGACCACTTGATGGTGCGGTCACCAGTTGAGATTCTTGAGGCTCTAATAATATTTTAAAATAGAATTCATTGGAAAATATTTAACATTAATTCCTTATCATATTTAAGTGTTTTATATTTTGACAAATTTTTATTCCTAAGAGCTTGGTAGTTTTAATGTAAATACTAATGCTGCAAAGAAAGAGTATGTTTCTTCAAATTTTGTGGTACCAATAACATTACAAGAAAACTACCAATCTCACGAGATTAACAATTTGCTTACAACAACCCTGAATGCCCCCTTTCCCTTAGAAAAATTTACAACATTGTGTCTATGGACAGATACTCCTAAACTTTGAACAAAAATAGTAAATATAAATACTACTGTAATTTTACCTTTGCCCATCCATGTTAAATAGGCGCTAAAATTAGTGAACAGACATGTATTAAATTATAAATCTAGAAAATTCTGTTATATTTTTAAAAATAAAAACTTGTCATAAATTTTTTGAATTTGTATACAGTATTGTTTTATTTATTAAAAGGAAGTTTGATATATAAGAGTGATTGGTTTGTAATAAGACTTTTTCATTTATCAAACGAACTATAAAACGGATTCAAAATATCTTATTTTGAATTCATTGGAAGTTTATTCAAGATTATTTTCTGTAATTAAAGGTTTGGTTTAAAATGGACATTTAATAAAGAAAAAGAGGTTCGAAGTGAGATAGGTCTGAGTCAGTATCAAAAGTCTATGGGAAATATAGTCTATGAGCGCAACAATATATGTAAACTCAGTTTATTATATTCTATTTAATGCTAAACTAATGCTTCGATTACTGTATTCCAATCCAATGCTCTATGCATTTCATTATTCATGTATTGTTGCACTGACTATCTTTCCCATAGACTTGATACCAGGGGTAGCCAAGAACGGCCTAATCAGGGGAGGTATAGACGGGTTAATTTGAGAAAATTTTTTCAAATGTCAGGGGGTATAATTTTTTCAAAATATAAAAAATACACATAGGAGAGTAAGGTAAAAAACGACTTTTTGCGCCTGGGTCAGGGGGTATTTAGGCTATACCCCCATTGGCTACCCCTGTTTGATACTGACTCAGACTTATGTCACATCGAACCCATTTTCTCTATTAAATGCCCATTTTAAACCAAACCTTTAATTACAGAAAATAACCTTGAATAAACTTCCAATGAATTCAAAAAAAGAAGATAATTTGAATCCGTTTTGTAGTTCGTTTGATAAATGAAAAGTCTTATTACAAACCAATCACTCTAATAGCTTAATCGTTGAGAGAAGCAAAATTAACACAAGATAAATTTGCTAAAATTGTGATAGTGTCTTGTTATTAAGATTTGATTTCTGATTCAGATTAGACCGAAAATTTTTGATAGAAAATAAGTGAATACTAGGAAAGGTAAAATAGTAAATCCATTTGACAACACGTTCCTAAAGTTTCATTTTTAGAAAAGAAAATACTTTTTAAAATTAATTTTTTCACAATTTCAACAGTATAAAATATGATTTAACCAATTTTATATACTTAATCTCATTTTATCGAATATTTTAAAATCTAGGAGAAGTTGTAAAATTGCCTGTTAAATTAGTTTTCTAGAAGTAAAACAATAAGAATAATTTTGAGAATTTTTTGATAGAGCAGAAGGCATATTCTCTAAGTGACACTTTGACCATTTCTGCATTATTTGTGATAATTATGGACAAATTTTAGAATATTTCTCTGTCCAGTCTTTCAGACTTAAGATATCTCTAATTAAAGTTATTATTTTATTAGCGAATTTTAGTTTTATAATGTTTTGATAGAATAAAATAAAATATAAATAATTTTGCATTAATTTCATATTAAATCGATTTTTCATATTTTAAAAGGAGTTTCGAAAATATAAGCTATTTATTTAATTTAATGAATAAAACTGATGAATAAAGCTTTTTTGTTTTGCTATTGAAGTACGTGTTAAACCACTCCTTAATCAAAAACTTCCAGAATCCGTGAAATAATAGCCGAAATCTTTTCACTAATAGTTTGGAAGAATTCCTGACCAAAACAAAAGATTAATAACAAGTGTACAAATGATAAGATCAATTACAGTACGAATAAAGCCCTAAACGTTAAAGCCTTGAATTCTGTTGCGAAGTCTATGAATTGCTTTGAGACAAGTTTTGCACAACTTTTCATTGCATATGAATTCGGAAAATCTTTCTGTAATTGAAAACGATTTATCAAAAAAACTTCAAAAGAGAAAAATCAAATAATTGGATCAATACTATCAGTCATCGTTATGGTTGTGCTGGAGCTCACATAAGCACACTATTGTTCGTCTCTCTGTCCTCTTTTTTATGAATTCTTAAAACAAAACTTTAAACTAAAAATAAATACGGAATAAAAATCAAATTCTTTTATATATTTCTAATTTTACATTTTTTTACCTAACTTTAGCTTTTATAGCATTTGTTTCTTTTAAGCGTTCTTTATATGAATTTTAATGTCGATTATATTTATTGACGAGAATTTAAAGACTGAAACAGAAAGAGAAAATATGCAACAATTAAGTTGATAGATATGGTTGAGGAGGGAATCGCAAATCGCAAGATAAGCATTTAAAGCAGTTTAGAATAAGTAAAACCTATTTATTTTGATTTTCTTTTCGCATGTTTTGTCAATAATTTCGGTCGAATGAGTCGGAACTCCGACTGCAGTTTTAGAGAATGGATCGAAAGCAAAATGAACCGAATTTAAGCGGATTTGAGACAGACTTGAAAGCAGATTCACAGCATTTGAGGCCAGAGTATCTATTTGTGAGAAAGGTATGGTTTGGTATGGTATGTGTGTTGGCTGAGTCGTCAAGCAGTCTCGAGTGACTCCATTTATTACTTAAATAGTTTTGTTGCTCTGAGCAAAGAAAATAGTTTTAACAGTGAATAACATATAATTTGCTTCAATGCCTTCAATGACTTTTTCACAAACGAGGAGTAAGAGAACGATTTAGTGTTTGGAGTGTTTGGTTGGGAGTTCCTCTGTTCCTGTGCTGCTCTGTTCTGGTGTTCCGATGCTCTCCTGTGATAGATTGAGCAATTAATTGGGTGTGAGAAACACTGGGAAACTATGAAAAACTGTGAGCAATCTATGCAATGCCTACATCTTATAATAGAGTATATAATATAAAATAATAGATTGATTTGTGAAATATAGCAATTAGTCTGATATTTGGTATTTTAGCCCCAAAACAGAACAAAAGGGATGCCAAGAGATAATGAATGCGAATGCAATGTATGCTCAGATCATAGCTCGGGTCGAGAGATAATAATTTGCGAATAGAAGAGAATAGAAGACTAGACGGGTATAGTTGTGCGATATAACTCGCATTTATTGTTTTGCACACTTATGCTTGAATTACATGCACAGCACTGGTAATAATAAATTGCTCAATAAATTAAGTATAGCATTACTATTGGTGCAAATAAACTGGAGAAAAGTGCACTTATATTCTAAATTAATATTTATTACACTATTTTATTGCCGTAATTCACACTACTTTTATCGCTCCCTTGAAATCGAAGAAATGACTTGAAGTTAGAAAACAAGTGCTATTTTTTGCAAATGTTAGCCTAACTATTGAGAAGTTATAATCAATAAAAGATAAGCTCAAACCTAGAAATAACACACAGAACGACATCCAAATGACCATCTGTTGCAACAGAAACGTCAACAATAAAACAATGAATGCATCGATTTGTCAGCTTATCTCACATCTGATCGCTTCTTATGACTCCACACACTCTACACTCTGTTTCCATCACTTACTCTACTCTACTCTATGTGTTAAGTGTGCGACACAATCGTCAAAAACAAGTGTTCTTTCCATCGCTCATATCATCGCTTATATGATTGAAATAATTGGCAGAAAAAAAGATTTCTTTGCCGGTGAGGCAACACAGAGAGGCACAGACAGGAGAGAGAGGACTGGCAAAAGTGGCAGAAGTGTAGAAATAGGCCAGTCATCTACAGTCTAACCAATTTGAGCTATTCTTTTAGCTCTTAACTGACATACTCTACACTAAGTTGATTGATATGGACTAAACCCGTGAGTATAGTGCAGTTGCAGTGCATTACATGTGAGGCAAACAACCAAATCGGTTCTGTGGATCACTTTACTGGTTCTGATGCTTCTGTGTATAACATTAAGCTATTTTGTCTTTTCTGACATCAAACATGACACCTCTAGTCAAATGCTAACCCCATAAGCAAATCACTTACCAGTGCTCATTACAACTCTGGTCTTTAGCTTTCCTACAAAACAATAATTTATTAGAAAAGAAATTGCTTTCTAATTGAAATCCGATTGCAATACTGTATAACAAAAGACTGCAATAACTTAATGTTGCCTTTAATACAGAATAAGTTATTCAGTATTTCCACTCAAACAGTCATACCTTTTAAAATCAATTTTATGAATAAAATTATTTTATATAAAAATTTCTTTTTATCTTTTTTTTGAAAAACAACAGAAACTGCATTAGCAGTGATGGAAATTTTAATAGTAATAGAAATAATAATAATATGCATATAATATGATATAATATTATAGTATTAAACATCATTTGTTCTCTTCATCTTTTGTTCTTCAATTTCATAAATGGAGAATAAAAATGATGCGAACGTGTGTTGGAAATGCATTATGGAATGGGTTGAGCTCTGAGTCTAAACCGGAAAACGGAAGTTATCACAATAAATAAAAAGTGGGGGAAAGACATTGAATAGTCTCTGCGAATGCATTAACTCAACACAATTCTCTCTTATGCTCTCTCATGTGATTCTCTTAAAATCTGGCAATAAATTACTTTTTTGCATAATCCATCAATGTCAACTTGAATAAATAAATGCTATGTGATATCTACTCTCTCTTCCAACAGTCTCTCCCAGTCATCTCTGGCACTGCTCTCCTCTGCACTCTCTGGCAATATATTGCAATACTCTATTCGAAGCTCTTATTCTCCATTCTTTGAGATAAATAAAGTTATATTATGTTATGTTATATAGAATATAGAGTAGAAATTCGGGCAAAGCCACAAAGACACACAATAAATGCAATCAATCATTTGTATGTTTGAGAGACAGTCAGATAAATTACAAGTGCGAACACGAAAAGTACGGCAACTATGGCCAGGTGTTAGTACTGGTATCAAAATCAAGATATCTTTCATACATTTTATTTATGTCTATCTTATGATATGTTCTTTATATTCATATACTGTAAGTACAGTTTAGTAGTTTAGTTCAATTTATTTACTCGGATTGCTATTAGAGCCCAGTCTTCATGTCTTCAAACAAAGAGCGACTCTTTTCTCTTTTTCTCTGTCTCTGCTTTCCAGTGCTTTTCTTCGTTGTTCTCCCTGTTCTTCCCTGTTCTCTGAATCACTATTCAGTGTAATTAAACGCAATGTTATAGATATAAAATTAATCTGACGTTTGAAATGAATGTAAATGAGATCATGCAATGAGAGCTAAAAGTTTTGTTCTTCACTACAGTATTGTCAGCGCTTTTGTAAGCGATCTCTTGGAAAAACAAAACTTTTTTCGCTCCAAAACTGCTTTCAGAGCTGCTAAAGACGAATGAATAACTTTAAACAATGACATAAGTTTAGGAGTTATTGTTGGAAAAACAAAAGACAAGTTATAACAAAGCTGTCAAAAATATGTTTATTTGCACAAACGGGGACTCAAATACGGGGAATGAAAATAATTGAACAAAGAATTGAAAGAAGAGAAAAAACATTTTTAGCACAAATTTAATTAATTTCATGACAATAGCAGTTGTTTTAATTAATTAAACACACTATAAGCTAAGCTAAGGCGAGCTCTGCTTTTTCAATCTTGCCTTTGCTTTTGCTTAATTCCCTTCTATTTGTTGCCCTCTGCTATGCCCTAGTGTTGTGGTTAACTATGCGTTTCCATCCCCTCCACCTCTTCTCTATCAATATTTTATGTAAAAACGCTTTTATTATCAGAATAGGTCTCTACTGTTGATAATATAATAATGAAATGAATACAAAAGACTTCTAACTATCCATTGAATCGACAAAATCCAAATGCATTTGTTTGCAAATCAAACTTCTTTTCAACATTTATATTATTAAAAACAGTTGAGAAAAAAATAGTTCACCACTTGCTCTCAATTGAATCTCACAAAAGGAGTGATGCTTTTAGAGACGCAAAACATATTAATTTGGATTCAATTGTCTAACGAATGAAATGTAATCAATAAATAAGAAGAAATGGATTTTTGTTTAACATATTGTTGTATTACTTTAATTGTTATATTCAATACCATTTAATATTGACATAATTATTCGGACTAACAGTATATTTTACATTCATTTCAAAAAATTGTTTGAGTAAAACAAGAAATTTTAAGTAAAATTGCTATAACACAGAAACAAACAGTGATATGTCGTTTTGATATACCTTAAAGTTTTTTTTATATTAATCTATTTGGAAATCCATGTAATTGTAAGTGAAAAAAGTTAATAATTAGATTGTATTATGTGTTATGTGTTTTTGTAATATTTGGCGTTCAGTTATAATAACCTCAAAATCAATGGAAGTTAAATAATATTTTATGCAAAGACTATCTTAAATAATTGCAAAAGAAGTTTATGAAGTTTTTAATCTAATGTTTCTGTTTGTTGTTGTTGTTGTTGTTGCTGCTGCTGCTGCTGTGTCGGTGGAGGAGGAGTGGGTGAAGACTTGAGTGATACTTGTTGTGTATTTTGAGTGATTTGCTGTTTATTCTGTGTTATCTGTTGCTGGTTTTGATGCAATTCGTGTTCCAGTTTTCGTCGAAATCTACGCTCTTTTTTAAATCTCTTTTGATATAACACTAACAAAAGGAGAGGAAAATTCATTAAATTCTATACAAATATTATTATTCTAGTCATTCATCGACTGTTGGCTTACTTCGAATTTTTTGTTCTTCATTCAGTTGTTTTTCCAAATGCTCTCTCATTTCTCTTTCCCTCTCGAGTTGTGCCGCCAATTCAGCCTTCAGTTCAGCTGTAATCAAAAGAGCAAAAGAGTTGAGTCGCTATGGAGTGATACAGTTCTACAGTTAATCATAGACACTGTCAGATTCGATGCTTAGAAGGACTATTGAAAAAAAGAGTTTTCAACTCTACTCTACTTTGAATGAAGAGAACAGAACAGAGAGAACAGTCATATCAGAAAACTTTTTAATAACTCTTTGAGTCGTGAAGAAAAAAATTGAACTAAAAAATAGCGAAAATGGATGCAAAGCACTGATTATTATTGAGTTAATTTTTAAGTTGAAGTTAATTTTTAAAATACCAAGAATTAGAGTCATATAGGCGTAAAAAAAGTAATTTAATCCTTACTTCTGAGAGAGAGATGGAGAGAGACTGTTGAGAGTGAGTCACAATATAAGGGGAGTGAAGGGAGTAAAGGGAGTGAAAGCACATTTTACGGTTGTAATTACAAAAGCTGTAATTTTTGGGTTCTTTTTATAAAAATAAAAAAGCGTTTTTATCGCATTTCAACAGAGACTGCACTGGCATTGCTTAATGTTTTAATGAGTTTGTAAAGCAATGCAAAAGAGGGGGAAGTTAGCCATCAAAAGGGGTAATTCGGGCTTCACTTTTGAAAAGAAGTTATGCTATGCCTGTGCTGTGAAGAGTAGAGCATCCATGCAAATAAATAGAGATAAGAGTAGTGCTAAACTAAAATAACGTGTGTATCGGTATATGTGCTTAAAAAATTAAAACCAAAATTAAGTGGAGCTCAATGTATACGAAACTAATATCGGAAAAAGAATAGAGAAATAGTGAGTACTGTTGAGCCGAATGAAGAGTAGATTACTTTACTTTTCAATAGTTTACTTCAACTTATACTACGAGTTAATTCATTTAGTTCTGACTCAACCCTTAGGTTAGCTAATAGTTAGTCATATTGACCAACGACTACGACTACGACTAATACTTGATTAGTGAAAAAAATTAGTGAAACAAAAAAAACTCATTTTTTATTTAAGTCTAAATTAAATGTAATTAATTCAATAAAAAGTTTTTTAATTAATTATTTTATTTTACTTTTTTGTGGTCGTCTGAATGCAAACGGCTTTTGAATACCTTTTTGCAAATGCAGTTGTGTTTGCTGTTGTCTGGCATTGTGTGCAGCGATTGCCAGAAGTCCCTCAATGTTTCGAAGCAATGTTTCCAAACAATGTTCCGGTTGTTGGCTCTGCTGCTGCTGTGGATGGTGTGGAGGAGTTGTTGAACTGTTCCGATTGCTTGCGCTCTCACTGGCACCCCGTGTCCCACAAGATATACCTGACATTCATAGACAAGACATTTCTATTAACTTCTCTTCTCTTAAATAGTTATGTATTTCAGAGCTCTTTTAAATACCATTAAATCCGGAACTACTGACGGGATTATCGCTATGAGTACTACTGTTATTGCTTTCCACGTCGTCCTCGTCGTCGTCGTCATCGGTCGAGTCGTCATCGTTGGGATTGGCGTTAATGTTGTTATTAGTATTAGTATTAGTATTAGCGTTGATATTATTAACAGTTCCACTGCCGCTGTTGACATTACTTGTGCTGTTGGTGTTGGCATTGTTGCTATTGTTGTTATTATTATTATTAATGTTATTGTTGTTAATACTGGTATTGTTGTTCATATTGTTATTCCCACTGCTATTGAGGTTATTATTACGAGAGCTTAAGTTGAGTGCAGCCGAGTTAGGGATGTGCTGCTGCTGTTGCTGTGACAGTAGCCACAAATAAGCTGCCGTCGGATTAAAGTCCGGCCCAACACCAGTGCTGTCCGATGTGCTGTTGTTTCCATTATTCCCGTGATGTGAGGCTATAGCCGGAGGCGGACTTGTATTTGAAAATCTAAAATAAATAATTTTTTCATTTAATTTATTCGAATTCGCGTCTAATTTATGATTTCAGGTCTCAGAAGAAAGAATTGCCGACAGTTTGTGGAATATAGTGAACAACTTTGTTAAACAGAATTCACGACTTGTTTGCAATTAACAAATGAGTATAATATGTAACTGTCTGTCGGCTAAAAATAGTTACAAATGGTTTGAATGCTTTTGACAATTTGGAGATAAGCATCACATCCAACACAAGTATGCAAAACAATTTAATGCTTAGCTCTAAAACATTAAGATATCTCCAGATCTTAATTAACTTCATTAATAACTTCTACAACTAATTCGTTTCGATCTCGTTATGAATTTTTCGAATACTAAACAAATTGAGTCTAACTTTTTAGTAGTTTTAGTGCCAATTCTGCCATTTCTGTCAATTCTATGGCGCCATTAATAAAAATAATGATACGATTCAACTCACAAGAGCTTAAAGTATGAGTAATTCGAAACTTATTCTCGAATAATGAAAAATCGAAAACAATTGTAAATACAGTGAATGTAATGTATTCTGAGTTATCCAAAGCCAGACAACTGACAAATAAGGAGTTGAATACTGTTTTGCGAAGAATACAGAATAAAAATAAGGGAAATATACAATTGAAAAAAGTTGAGAATGACTTCGGAAAAGTTGTTGAGAGTATTGAAAGTAGAGTTGAATACGAGTTCTCAATGCAAGTGAACTGTCTCTACATTACAATATTGGTTGCGAGAAAAGTTTTGTTGATCTGAGTTAATTTAGTCAGACAGGATGATTGATGATGGTTTTAACACACACTTTTTTATGCAATACCAGAGAGCACAGGGAGAGAGCACTGGGAGAAGAGAGAGCACAGGGAGAGGAGACAGCAGAGAGTACACGGAGAACAGGCAGATGAGGAGAGAATACTGCCTAAACATTTCCAGAGAACACAGAGAGCTGTGACGAGCATCAGTGCAGTGCACAGAGAGCACGACACCCAATGTGGAGAGAGAGAGAGAGAGAGAGAGAGAGAGAGAGAGAGAGAGAGAGAGAATTGAAGGAATGAGTGAAAGAGAGCTATAGAGCTATAGTGTTGTTTGGAGAAAGAGAGCCAGTAATTAATCATTCTCTAGTGACAGGGGAGGGAAAGAGAGAAATAAATTTCGAGTTTGAGTTTTTTGAGATCATAGCATAATCTTTGCAGTTTGTGCTATATTTATCAATGAATGAATATAAAGCGTACTCTTTTCATGAGTCGGATCTACTTTGACTCAAATTTTACTGCAGTTTTCTTTAAACTAAAGCTTAAGTTTACCTAAAAAGTGAGTTCATTTCAAATTTAATTCTATCGATTCATTTTGATTATACAAAGATTGTTAATATTTAGTCCCAAAATATAGCAGATCTCAAGTGTTTAAAACACTATGTTTTGGATTATTTTCCTAAATAAATGTATGACTAATACTGGCATTAAGTTTAGTATTGCTATGAAATAGTGTGAGTTATGCTCACAAGATATAAGAGTTGTGTAATCGAAGTATAAAATCGGATATATTATTGATAGAAAGATGTAAAGTCTGTTTGCAAATGTAATTTCAACTTATAATGCAATATAAGTGATCATCAATTATGAGGACTGACAACGAAACGGCAACACAAGAGCACAGCGACGCGTCCACAGTCTATATGTCTTTACTGTGTTTCCAATACAATTGAATCAACTCATTGATAAGATTTGCACAGTTTGTTAGAGTGAGTGGAATAGCAAAAAAATTTCTTCATTGCTTTTTAATTATATTAACGAGTGTTTGAATGAGATAACAAAAAAGTTTTTAGTGAAACTCAACTCAACTTCGCGACCGACAGACACAATGATTAATGACTTTGCATATTAGGACCAGAAAGAGAACAGTGAATGAGCAGAGAGTAGAGCCAAAGGCATACCGTTTCTCTCATTCTCTCTACTCTCTATGCTCTCTAGCAATGCAATAAAGCTCTCTTATTTGCCACTCTCTCAATCTAACGAGCATCAGCACCAGCACCAGAGCACTAGCACTAGCATCTCATGCATCTCTTAAATATGCAAAATATTTTCATTTCATATTTGTGGTAAAGCATTCTTAATATCCAACGGCTCTTATGTTTGCCTAAAACTGTTCAAAAACCATATTTATTTGATATACGCCACCAATGAGTGCCAATGAATGTGATAAATATGAAGTCTAATGCATAGAAGTGTTACTTTATAGTCAAATATCAAAAACATTTCATATTTCACAATATTTATTAATAAAACCGACATTTCAATGCACACTCACTAACACTTGCACTGTATTTCACTTAAATCACATTCAAATCTTATTCAAATATTTCTAATCATTTACTTTTCAATCATTTTCTAAACATTTCCCCAAATTTTTCTCAATAAACTTCTTTATACTCATTGAAAAGGAGACCAAACCATAAATATAAATAATTTCTTATTAGGAATATATTCCAACTTATTTTCAAGTTATATATCAATAAATTTCTTAAATCATTCATATTTTCCATATTTTTATAGACATTAAAAATAAATTTAAAATAATTGATAAGATATTTGTGAATCCATTTGTCTATTGAGTCAATAGAATAGAATTGAATGACAGACTCGAATGAAGGAACGGATAGTTTTTTTGAGAATAAACATATTGCATACCTCGGTGGTAGTCCAGGCAGGCCTAGTGCTGCAGCCGCTGCTACAAGTTGTTGCTGCTGTTGAGGGGTTGGAGTGGCGCCGGCACTAAAGTGCTGTAAGAAGGGAAATGCGGCCGAATAGCCATTCGCCGCCAACATTGCCGCTGCGGTGGCGGCCGTCGTATTGTTTCCGCTACTGTTGTTATTCACACTGTTGTGTTGTTTTAGGTCTAAATCTTTGAATGAAATTTAGCAAAAAATAAAGATTTAATGTATAAAATGTAGGAAAAGAATATTTTGCTATATATTGGCAAAAGTGATGCTATAATAGCAGAGAAGAGCGGAATAAATGAAATTCAGTTCTCAACTAATTTAAGGCTTAATGATCTGCACTTACTTTCACTGCCATAATCTGTATCATCAGAGAAACGGGGCTTTTTAGCTGTTGGGTATCCGAGATAGGGCACCACATTATGCTGCTGTGGCCCTGAGGTGAAAGATGCAGGTACTGGGCTAACAATGCCAGTGACTGAACTTCTTTTGGGTGGACGTCCCGGCCTATCAAATGAAATCATAGCCAATAAGATTATATAAACGCTTATCACTTTGTCAACTAATTGGAGGCACAGGTAAGGTATGTCTTAAATGTCTATATATATGAGGTATTTAGGAATAATTCGTCATAACGTTTAATATTAAGAACACCTCCGAGTGTATCAAAGAGTGTATATTTTGAGCTACAATTCAATAATTGACGAAAATTGTTGCGAACGTATAATTTAGACTCAAATCATTTCCATAATCATTGCCTTCTAATCATTGCTACTGTAAGTAAATATCAATCAAAGAGCACATCTTAAAAGAAGTAGCGATGAAATTGGCTCTTAGACCCCATTGAGTTTGGCAGACGGGCGCACAGCAGGATATTATGTTAGTCCGACTGATAGCACACTACACAACTACAGAGGCCTACCATTCAGTGCACATTAATAGCGCTTTACAACAGAGTGTCAAAGACGACGCACACAAAACCTAATCTGCTTTTGGGCTCAATTGACCGTAAAATCAGTGTCACATTCTCTCGCAGTTCAACAAAATATTTGTCAAACTATTCTTTGCAAACATTTCTCCCACTCTATCATTAAGTCTTAGCTCAACTTTAAGTCTTAGCACAGAAATTAATGAACTTTTGAACATTTCTCAAAAAACTATGCAAACAAGTCATCAATTATTATATAATCGTTTCATTTAGTCCTTTCTCTTTAAATAAATATATTATTGTCTCCTATTTCTAATCAATCTTTTCTCTCTTTACTCTTTACAGTAGATAACTCTTATCACAAACAGAGCGAAAGAACAGTTGATTTGTCGGATGAAAAAGAGTTAAGAAAATTAACTCAATTAAGTGTATTGTATTCACAATTACTGCAATCCATTCCTCTATTTCAGTAAAACAAATACTTTAAATGATTGAAATATGATTGCAATACTATATTATAAATATAATAAAAAGCAAAATATTAATAATTGGTATAAAAAATATAAAAATAATTAAATTGAATATTTGTTTTGAAGGATATCTTAAATAACAAATGTTGGCAAATGTTGGCAAATGTCTTCAATTGAGACATCAAAAGTTCAAATTCAATGAACGAAGAGCTTCCAGTGTATCGTAATTAAAGACTTTCTCATAATTGTCTTATTTTTTTAGAAAAACTAAAATTAATGGAAATATTTTGTTAATAACATACTTTGATTCTTGACATTCACTTGTTTTTCTTATAAACTCTTTTCTTAGTTTAAACATAATTATTGAAAATTTTTATAATACATCAAAATTAATGATGAATTAACGCTTGAAAATCATAAGTAAATTAAAAGTGAATGTGACCTGTCTTTGAGGGGCAATAAAAATATAGAAGAATAAAATTGAAGAATATTTTGATTCTGTCCTATTGTAATGAGTCTAAATGGTAAAATGTGACTGGATGAAACAACTTTTGCTTAATTAAACTCTATATTCAGTTATTATCTGATGTTTTAAAAGTTAATTAACAATTATTAAGGTTTGTCGCAAACGAATAAAGCATAGGAAAGGATATAAATTATCAAAATTGATGTAACAAATTATGTTGTTTTATATATTAAATATAAAAGCAATGAATTTATGAATTTTCTCAATAGTTATAAATATATCACAAAAAAAGTGAATAAATGTATCGCAAATTTATGGCTCGAAATATCAAATTTGGCGAACATTAAGAATAAAAGTTTAAATAAAGTTTCTTTTGTTCGCTTATTGTGAAGTATTTTTTGATTAATAGTTCAATCATTAAAACATGAATTTATTAGCAATAAAAGCAAATTCTGTTTCATTTTCTGACATTTAATCTGTAATTCATTAGAGAACTACACTATTCTTGAATTCATTGAATTTTTTTCATTATTAGATCCAATGATAAAATAGTTGTTTTTCTGACAAATTATCTAATCTTTCATTTGGTTTGGAGTAATAAAAATACATTTTCTAATGAAAAAAATAGAAATTATTACTTTCTCTTTGAAGTCAATTAATTAAAATAACAAAAGACTCCAATTCTCAACAATAATAATAACCATTACTACAGTATAAAAAGGGAGTGGTATTGGATATGACGCACAATATAGATATCCATTAGAAGTTTTAGTCATGTGCTCTAACAAAAACAGAATTATTATCCAAAATCAAAATTCCTATCACTAGACATAACAAAACAGTGCAATCAAATGGTTTGAACCCAAAAATGATTGTATTTTGAGTTTTGATAAATTCTAATAACTTTATAATCAAATCGTCTTTTGTTTGATCCCCACTCAAAATCATTTTTTAAAGAATTTGCTTCGATCCTGGCAAACTAACCCTGTTATGCACTCTTATTGATTCACTTGTCTAGAATAGGCCTGGCCAATTCAACTAAGGTTTCCACATATGATTGCATCCATTTGTTTAACTTTTACAATAAGTTAGTGAAACAAATGATTAATACTTTTGGCGACAATATTGCCATTGAATTAGCGATTCAGAGAAGGGGTTCCCATATAAACAAACCCCTGACCAAACATCTACTTTAAACTAATCATATCACAGAGAAAGATAAACATCAAACCATATATGTATATATGTGTGCATCACTGCATTCGTGAACGGCATATATGAAAGCAATTATTTGTCAAATCAGACGATTTTTTTAAATATTATGTTTTTTGACATTTCAGGAGAGGTTTAACCAAACGTTACATTAATGGGAAAGTGTGTGTGGCCCTTATTATGAAACATCATAAAAACTGTCCTCAGGACGTTGGTTGGAGATCAGCAGCGACGGGACGTCACGGGCTGTCAGTAATGAATACCGATTTTAGATACAATACTCATATATATGGTATAGCAATACTATGAAGTAGAGGTCTATTATAGATTTCATTATTGTCACATCTAGTCTCAGAAGTGCAGTGATGGATGTCCGGGTGAAGAGAGGAGCCGAGCTGCAACTGATAATAACCTGGTCTTTGGGACTCTGAGGATGTCTGAGTGTTGTCCCGTTAAATCAAAAATAGTTAGAAATAGAAGGATCAAATGTGAAGAACTGGTGTCAGAATCCGTAAGAGTCAAGTTTACCAGCGATGTTCAAGGGCGCTTAGAGAGTCTTCTCACTCTTAACAACTCTGATGCCGAGGGGGAGTGGAATTTATTCAAGGTTAGAATAATTGCCTCCGCTGTGGATTTCTGCGGCACAAAGATGGTTGGAGCGGCTACCGGGGGGAAATTGAGGATTTCTTGGTGGAGAAAAGAAGTCCAAGAGATTGTCAAAGAGAAAAAAGAATGCTTTTAGGAGCTGGTTGGGTGATAAAAGTGATTCTAATCGGCACGCTTATTTGAGTGTGAAGAAGGCTGCAGCAGAAGCAGTGAAAATGGCAAAAGATGCGTCCTGGAGTTCTTTAGGGGAAGAGATGGAGTCTAACCATTGATCATCAAACAAGATATTTTGGTAAAGAGGCTCAGGAACACGAAGAAGTCTATCATCCGAACATTAAAGGATAAAGATGGCAAACTTCTTCGTGATGAGCAGGAAATTTTGGTTAGGTGGAGATATTATTATGAAGATCTCTTGAACCCAATTGCTAGACATGATGACACAAAAGATTTTGATATGAATTTCAGGTTTGATCAAGATATAATTGCAGGTGAAATCATAAATGCGATCAAGTCGATTAAATCTGGCAAGGCAGCAGGTATTGATGAAATTAGACCTGAAATGTTGAAAGAGACGCACAATGATTGTTGCGTTTCTGTCAGAAGGTCTGGCGAAGGTTGTCTCCACAGGAATGACAAACAGGAGTGATGATTCCTCTATTCAAGAGAGGAGATCAGATAGATTGTTCAAACTATAAAGGAATTACACTTCTGAGATTGTCATGAAAAATGTTTGCCAAAATTCTTGGAAGGAGATGCAGACCATAAGTTGAGACTCGCATCCAGGACGAGCAATGTGGCTTACGTGCAGGGCGTAGCACAACCGATGATCTGTTCACTCTACATCAGCTGTTGGGGAAATCTTGGAAGTATGCGAAAAAGGTCTACATGTGTTTTGTAGACCTTAAGAAGGCATATGACAAGGTTCCAAAACGGCTGATGTGGGAGTGTCTGCAAAGGTATGGGCATCTTATGAGGGCTATCATGGCATTGTATACAGACTGCAGTAGCTGCGTTCGGGTTGGAAGTAAGATATCAAATCGATTCAACGTCAGCTGTGGGCGCAGACAGGGGTGTACTTTCTCTTCTTCTGTTCATTGTGTATATGAATAGAATTGTGAGGTGCAATATCGGAGGGGCCTAAATGTGTGCGTCACAGTTGTGGCGAAGAAGGAGTTAAGCATTGTTGCGAAGTTAGCGGTGTTTAAATCAGTCTATGTGCCTCAGCCTAACGGCCGTAGACCGAGAAGGAGGCTCAGAAAGACGTGGAGATCGCACAGAGAAGAGTTGTGCGATCGTATGGGTTTGTCTCGGGGCCGGAATCCAGAGCATGGCTGCGGACAAAAGTGAATGGAGATTCATGATTGCTGACCTCCAACCCCGGCCCTAAAGGGTAAGGGGTCACGAAAATGAATGAATGAATAAAACCCTTTTCAAGCAAACTATTGGTGTATACCTGTCGTTAACATTAGTGGCACTGAGGGTCACTTATCGTTACATTTCTTATACTGTTTAAGAGGTGGAGTCAGTCTAAAAGAAAGTATTCATAAATATCATTACTA
>JAQFXN010000322.1:0-24145 GCA_034693365.1 Liacarus xylariae | reverse complement strand
TCTCCTTATTATTATCTCATTTTGTTATATATGTTTGTGTGCACTCTCTTTCACAATAAACCTATTCTCTTCATCCCTTCCCCTCCCTCTCCTACTCCCCGGTCATCACTGTCTCGATGTTGATATAGTGTATATAATATAATAGACTCTCGTATTTATCTTTTCTTCTTATTATTCTTTGTGAACATATGAGAAGATGATGATACCTTATATACCTGTGCACTGAGCAAGAGATAGCACTGTGTGATTGAATAATTTGAATGGAGCCAAAACATCAGTCAATGGAGGTTTTCAACCCTTGATTCGCAATTTTGATTATCCAATTAAGCAATGAATATATGATTAAAGTGTTTCGAAATAAGCTTTTGAATAATTATTATTCAGAATATTATTCTTGTATTTCATATCATATAATATTCTCTATGAGAGACCACTTATAGCTTAATAAAGAATATAACAAAAAGAAGTTTATTTCTTGATATGAATTATATAACTAATCCATATATAATAGATATGATGTGTGAGAAAAGCCGATCCCACTCTCATGTCATCCTCGCTGTCCTACTGTTCCTATAAATTATATATACCTAAGAATTTATGTGAGAACTTTATTTTCTCCACTTCTTTGTCTATAAGAATATGAATCGGAATTTAATTGTATTTTCTTTTCTCTCAATGGGTCTGACATTAAAATATTATTTGATTTAATGTACGCTATATTTGCTTATAATTTATATTAAGTTATAATAAAAATAATTATAGATTTGTTTTTTTCTGTCAATTATTAAACAGTTTTTTTTTGTTTTTGATTTATATTATTGTATGACATTTGATATGAGACTCGACTATAGAATATTCTTTAGACTACAGAGTTTGTGAACACAATTATAAGTTAATTAAAAATTCAAACTTATTTTCAAAGTTATTTTTCTAACAAAGAATGACTTAATTAATGGATTCATTGTTTCATTTCATTATAATTAATCCAATCGTTAGAAAAGCAATAAATTAAGAGTTAGTTTTTTAAATTTCAAAACAACTATTCCTTATATTCAACGATCAAAAAGGTTATACAAAATATTCTTTATGGAAAAAAATAAATCACAAATATCTATTGATTTATTTCAATTATTTCTTTTATTTTTTGTCCTGCTTCAATTAAGGAGTGAGCAGGGTATAAAGAGAAATATAGATAAACTGACTATGCTGATTTCCAAAAAGTTTTAAAAAGTCTTATTGTATACGATATATTTTTATAAATCTTATGTTGCTAACTTTTAAATACCTGTTTTTATAAATATTTTGACCAGTATTTCGAACCAAAAACCGGTTTTTAATAGTAACCATTGTTAAAACTTAAAATGTGCTATTTAATTCAAAGTTTGCTAATAGAAACGGGGTTTATGCAAAACAAATTTCAGCTATCACCATCTACAATACCACTTGAGTGCCTAAGCCTTGTGCATACCTGACAACCCCAGGGCTTTACTTGTGGCCCCAAAAAAAGACAACAAAAAATATTAGCGAATAATAAGAGAACAGAAGGAAAAAAGTAGTAATAATAATAACAACAAATAATAGTATATTTTGTTATAATAAAAGAAGAATTCAATGACAATAAACTACTCGTAAATTGTAGTGAACAGAGAGGTTAGTCGTAGAGTAAAGCGAATATAGAGTTAAAGAGAAACGAAAATATTTTTTCATTTACTACTGATTGCTGTGTGTCGTCGTTTCAAAGTTAGTTATGTATTAAAGGACTTGTAGTGTGTTTTTTACTATAGTTAAACTACACTTAACTCTTATATTTTTTTTACATTGCGGGGGTGACCAACACACACAAGACCTATTCCCAGGCAGATATAGCTTGAGTTCAACTAAGGATTTTAGTGCTTAGAAAGGGATTTCTTATTTAAATTAATTTGTTTGACTAAAAACCGAGTTTTAAGGATTTTATGATTGTCTAATAGAAAGAATCAGGGGTTAATTTATATTTTGTGGTGACACCTCCTTGGCTACTCCCCGGAGCTTTTAGAAACATATTATGAAATATTGTATAAGAAAGATCAAAGTTTAAGTGCGAGAGAGAGAGGGCTATAAAAAAACACTAAAATATAATTTTTTTATATACTATTGAATACTCTTTTTTTCGTCTATTCGTCTCAATTTATTATGATTTGATCCGAACCATTGACCCAAATCAGATCACCTTTTCTTCGACATTATATCTCAATTCCAAAGTCATAATCAGTTCCTATTATTTTAATTTAATTTTTTTCGCTATTTTTTCTCTCTTTATTTTTCTTTCAGTGGAAATAAATTAATTTTTTCTAATTAATTCTTTTTATGAGAGACTTTCTCATTAACTGACAGATTAAGAACAAGCTCAGTTTGTTATGCTGGTATTATGTAATGTAAATTGACACTTTTATCAATATTAGATAAATCATTTTGCAAAAAAAATTTCCTTGATTTAATTAAGCTTAATTAATTAAGAACATGTAAATTATAACATTGGATCAATCGATAATATCAGGGATATCCAAGGCAGATTAATTTAAGAGAGTTTATTTGATTATTATATTGAAAATCACCATGCCAAAGTGATACATTTAGCCTAACCCTTATATTTTAATTTACAATTATAGAGAATAATAATCAATCATTAGCTAGGATTGAACCCACGATCTTATGCTACAGTTGGCGCATAACAAAGATATTTTGGCCTTTTTTTACATTTGAATATTAAAATTTAAAAATTATTAACTTTGTTAAGTATTATACATGCATTTGAATTAGATTTGCTAGATATAATTGTTTTATTGTGTATCTATATAGAGCAATCGATTAAGTGAGCATGAAAATTTCAGCAGACAATTTGGTGGTTACGCTTCTGTGCGTTTAACATTTCAGCTAGTGCTGTCAATGTCAATTTGACTGTGTTTGTGCCAAATAGGCCTGCAATCAGAATTGGATGAAATAATTCGAGTGACAGTTTCGATGACTATATAAAACTCATTTTGACAAAAGTATACTATAAATGCTCATCGAATTTGATATACAGTGAAACACTGAATGAGTGGAAAGGGCATACAGTGATGGCTAGAAAGGTTCACAATCTTTGGCAACAACTTGAGAGAGAGAGAGAGAGAGAGAGAGAGAGAGAGAAACATTTATAAATTCTAACAAATTTAGCTTAAATAAAAAGAAACAAGTCAAGTTTAAACAGATTTGCTTTAATTTTGCAGCATTATAAATTTTTAACAAGTGAACAGTTCTACAATTTTTACAATGTTATAAATTCAAATAAACCTGATTATTCTAGCATAATAGTACCACAAATGTAGCATTTGGAATTTTCAATTAAACTAGCATAATATTGTTAATAGAATTGTCTTGTTTTCTTAACAATGTCTATGTTTGTTTGTTATGAAACGACACTGATAATTATACCCTTGGGCATTATTGGACAGAACAGCAAAGTGGTATAAAAAAAATCCTAAAATTATTTCATCGATTTTTAATTTGAATTGTTTAATATCTGAACTGAAAAAAGGATTTGGGCTTTAGTTTAGACTGCCTAAAGTTATTCCTGTTTCCTGTACAGTATCAGGACAGGACAGGAAGAGATTTCAACAGGACAAGACAAGATAGGAATCAATTTAAATAATGTTTCGCAATCGTCGGTCAAATTTGAGCCTTAAAAATGGTAATCACTAACTATTTATTAGAACTAACCCTGATTTGGATTAATATAATATGATATTATCACTACTGTATATGTAATTTGTATTATAGTAGTAATAAATTTCAATAAATTAACTTTTATTTGTGTAATTTAAAAAGAAAAGCAAATTTTTTCTTGTGATTACATGACAGCACAGGAAAATATTTTCATGTAATTACAGGACAGGACAGAATTTTTTTTTCTATTGTTATATCAGGACAGGACAGGACAGGAAAAGATTTCAACAGGATTAGACAGGACAGGAAACAGTTCAAGTCATGTTTAGGGAGTCTAGTTTAGTTAACAAATAAAAAAATACCAGTTCACAATCGACAAATAATCGAGTTATATATCGAGGAGTGATATCAACCAATATATGTGTTATATAAAGATCAACACAAAAGAGAATAGAAATATAAAAGGAGAACGAAATTGACTATAATTTCTATCATAACAGCGGAATATATATAACATATATATAGAAATGTAGTGAAGAAATAAAAAAAAATAAGAGATGAGATTTTTTTCTTCTTCTCCTTCTTATTCCATCTCTTTATTCCCATTCCCTTACATACAATCGTTGTGACAGTCAATTGGCCTCAATTCCGGGGCACAAGCAATACAAGTAGTAATAGTAGATGTAATATAAAAATCTAATAGCAATCGAGGCATTGATTCAATCGTTAAGATATTTTTCTCTACTCTTTAGTTAAGTTTTTTTTGTTTCTTAATTTTTAGGACTAGTTTTTTGTTTTTGTTGCTTTATTACAGAGCACTGGTGTGTCTATCGAAATTGCACAGTACTGTAAGTACACATATAATAGCGGGAATGAGCGAAACATAACTAAATGACAATTCGAGAGCTGTTTTTTTAAGAATATTCTGTGCCTGTTTTTATTATTCTGTTAAAACAGAATCTGTCTTTTAGTTCGATAGTTTCAATGTAAGAATATTCTGGGTTTCACAGAATTCTAGATATCTTCTTTTTTTTGTATCTTTAATTTGATAGTCACTAAAGAATATCCTTAGTTTTGTTTTAGGAATATTTTTTTTTATTGAATATCGTGTTTTAATTTCAATTCATAGACAGAATATTCTGTGTATTTAAATTACAGAATCATAAATATTAAGTAATATTTCTGTTTTTTTTGTCTATAAAATTATTTTTAAAATTATAATAAGAAAATTGGAAACAAAATATATATATTTAGAAATGTTTTGAAATCTAAACCAATAATTATTTTTGATTTAATTTAATTTTTGTTTTTGGGAATTCAAAGTCAATTTAAATGAAAAGCATTTTTTAAAAATGTTTATCTCATTAAACAAATTATATATTTTATAGTTTTAAAAAATGCTTTCAAAAACATTTATTTGAATTATTAAAAACTAAAATTATTATTACATTTTCATGACTTTGAGAAATGAATTATTAAATAATCCAAAAGAAAAAAAAATAAGAAAATAATTCTGAAATGAAATGCCTTTTTAAACATAATTAACTAAATTTCACGATTTAGTTATTTAATACAATTTTATGTTTTCGGGACATAAAATACAATTCAATTTCAAAATAATTTTATTTCAAAATAAAATTTTTAATTAATAGCAAAAACATAATAATAAAAATAAAAATAAATAAATTAAAAAAACAATTGGAGAATAAGATAACACATTTCACACTTTTCACACATTATTCTGTTAGCAATAAATTAAAATCGTGTCTAAATATAAATAATAAAAACCAAAATACATGTTAATTTTTATTTATTCTCACACTTTCACTCTCTCTCTCCCTCCTTCTCTCCCTCTCCCTCTCCTACTCTTTCTGTATGTCATGTATTATATCATTTTTAGTGTTAGCTATTTATGAGTTAATTAATCATAAGATTTAGGTCTTTCACACTATCTATTCATATCATTTAAGTTGGTGTTCCTTAAACTTCTAGTGCTGTCTTCCTATTCCAGGAATGGGTAAAAAAATTTTGAACAGTGCAGAAAGGACAGGGTGTATCAAAATAATAAATTGCCAAGTAACAATTTTAAATCATTGCTTCTAATTAACTTAACATGCTTATAATTTTTTTTTGAAAATATGCATTGTAAAATTTTAAGAATTGAGCTTCATTGTTTAATAAAATGCCAATATTCTACAGCTCCAGGCAAGGGAGGAGTGGGTATAATTTTCCAATTTGGAATAGTGTTCGATTACTCCCTCTCATTATTTTTAATTATATGGAAATTATTTTTTTTTAAAAACATTTATAATAATATAGTTTTTAAGTAATGATTAGATACCGATATATAGAGTACTTGAATTGCCAGACAATGATTGCTTACAATAAAAACATGAATTAAAATATAATTTATATATATATAACAAATGAAAGAACCATTGAATCGGTGGCATAAATTGTTTTTTAACCCTGTTCCAATTTCTAGTTTTGCTAAGCTATTTAAATTTTTTATATTAAGCTATCGCTTAGATTTCAAAAAAACGTTATAAAAGGATTTTAGTTTTATTATATGCACTGAATTTAGCTTTGGATTTATTATATGAATACTAAATAGGAATTCGTTGTAAAAATCTGTGAATAAATTATTGGAATTTTATGTTAAGATAAATAAGAAATAAGTCTTTTGATATCAAGTCTTTAGATATTTGAATATTAAATAAACATTTGATTTAAATGTTTATTCAATCGACGGAAGACATGAATTCCTTGTGTTTTTCGTGAATTACGAATGTATGCAAAAGAGAGAAACATATTTTCTCATGATTTCTGAAGGGCCAGAACTATTAACTATAAACTATATTAGGCTGATATATTAGGACAGGGGGAGGGGGAGGAGAATTTGGAAAATAAATTATATTACAGATTATTCCTATTCCTAGCTATAAATCCTAATTCTATTCACAGAGAAACTAGGGATATTAAAAAAATACATTATATATATCACAGAATAAATTGTACTATTCTTTAAGAAAAGAATATTCTTTCACTTTTTGTATCTAAAAATAAATATCTTCTTGTGAGAGAGAGAAGAGTAAAAAGCTTAGAAAAACTTTTAGTTTAAGAAGTTTTTAGTCACACAATAAAATGAAAAATAAGAATAACAAATATTATTTATAAGAAATTTCTTATTCTCAGTCAAAAGCGACAAAAAAAATCAGCAGTGAATTGAAAAATAAATATTCAGATAGTATATATCAGGGATGTCCAGGTAGATGGATGGGAGGTTGTACACAATGCTAGGTAAAATTTTAACAAACAATGAAATAATGATAAGTACTACTAGGCAAAATCGGGGATTTGGAAAGATTACTTACTTGTTAGATTTTATTTCAATAATTGGTTTGTAATATATAGTAGGGGTGGGCAAAGGATGGAAAGTCAGGAGGTGTATAGGGTACTTATAAGGACCTCAAAATCACAGGGGGAATAGGATGGGGTATTTTTCAGCCGTGGAATTCTTACAGAATTCAATTAAAAATAATATAATTTAACAGAATTTCGATTAATTCTGTAGGAATTTGACAGAATTGAGGAAAATTATGATGAATTCTGTAATAATCTAACAGAATATGATTAATTTTAGCAAGAATTTAATCAAATTCTTGTATTTTTCTAAGAATTTACACAGAATTTCACAGAATATTCTTTACATTCATCTCAAAATTTCTAGGCGAGAGGTCCTATTTTTTTTCTTCAACTCAGGGGGGATATTGTCATTTTTTTGGAGACAGGAGACTATTTTGCCCTGCCCTAATATATAGAAATGTGATATTTAATATATTAAAAACCGGTTCACTATTGCATATTAACTATTTTGGTAAATTATTTGCTATTCTTATTTCATAAATTAGCATTTAAAAGTTTAAATTTTAAAGCCATTGATTTGATCATAAACTTGCAACAATTGAGCAATGTAAACATTTTCTTAAACTAGTTCGATTTTAATTTTAATAACTAGAACAGATAACATGAGCACCCCGTATAAAATTTTAGTGTTCATTGATCTTTTTTTCTTCTCCATAAAAGCAATTTAGTCTTAAAACTACTGTACAGTCTGTGCAGGAAATCATAAAATGTTTTTTCAACAAAATATATTACAAACAAATCCTCCAAAAATCTCTCTTTTAAAAGTCAGTAGAAATAAAAATAACAATAAATTAGGAAATGTTTTACTAAATAAAAATATAATCTATTTTTACTAATATTTTTTTTGTATTTTACAGTTTTATAAATGTTTTTCAGTTATTTTAAAATTTGGAGTTTTTAAAGACAGAAATCTATATTAAAAAAATATTTATATATTATTTTGATATAAATTTTAATTCTCGTAATTAAAGAATTTAATACTAGATTTATGTTTCGGGCTTTAAATCAAATAATCTATTGCTTTCTTGCGAACCAATGCCTAAACACATATACAGAATATCGACTACTTTTTTTTGAGAGCACCAGAAGAATAAAATGTTAAACTAAAACCCGGAGAACAGACACATAGAGTGATAAGAATAAAGAGTAAAATAGCTTAATCTGTACTTTAGGAGAGTCAGAGAGAGAGAGAGAGAGAGAGAGAGAGGAAGAGAGAGAGAGAGATGGAGAGGAAGAGAGTGTAAGACTTAAAACAAAGAATACTTTAAGAATGGAGTATAAAAAGTAATGAACACATACTCTGTGTGTGTGTGTGTATTGTGTACTGTATATAGAGATTCCGGAATAAACAGTAACCGAAACAGAGATTCCGAACACATAAACAGATAAGAGTAGTAAAAATAAAAACATTACTACTCCGTGTGCTCTCATTGTATGTGTGTTTACAGTATTATACATCCCTAACATCTAAACATATCCCTCTCTACTCCAGCACCAGATATAATCCACCTGTTCTTAGCTTTTCTTTCTTTTTCTTACTTTCATTTTTGTATTATAACTGTTGTGTTTGGTGTTGTGTCGCGTGTTTTTGAAAAATATTCCTTAAGTCGCGACACAAGACAAATAGAGAGTTAAAACCAGAGAATAAAACTAAAAATCATTTCTATTGTAATCCAAAAAAACATGATATAAAACACAAGTTTGTGTTTATGTTATAATTAGATGTAAAGAAACACAATGTTTGTATATATACAGTACAGTAGTATTGAAAAACACTATTAAAGTTGCTTAAGAATTAAGGCATGTCTTGAAATGTTTATTAGGCTTATAATTATTATTGAGCACTAGTTTTTCTATTGTTGTTTATTATGATAATTATGCATGCTCAATTAATTATGGGCAAATGGTCTGTTCTAAAATGTTCTAATGTTCTAAAATATCTCTCAATATTTATTTTTGGTAAAACAAGTTGGTTTTTTCAACAAACTGTAGCTAAAAATATCACGAAAAATCGATTAATACAATAGTTCTATTAATGTAAATACATTGGATAATTCTAGACAGAACCAATTATTACTTTTAACACAAAGCTATTAGATTTCTAAATTTTTAAAAATCTGACAACTTTAAAAGTCAAAAAATTTTGAGAGAATATATTATCTAATCTACTAACATTGTTACAAATTTTAATCTAACTAGCTAATTTATAAGAATTTAAAAATTACATTCATTCACCTTCCACATGTGCAAGATTATGATATTTGGTTAACTAAAAATTCAAGTTAATTTATTATTATATTAACTAGGAATAAATTATAATCTAAATTGTCAGAAAATTTTTATTTTGTTTCTTAAGCTAGAAATTCAAAGACAGGTTTATGGACAGATGTATGCAAATTATATGCCATTTAGCGCCTATATATATATAGTGTGTCACTATTTATTAGTGCCCATAATTGACATAAATGTCTGGTCTGTGGCAAACACTGACATTATATTTATATATTCAATAGGAATCCTAACAATAGGAATTTCTTATTTTGTTGTTTAAAATATTTTATTATTTGTTAAAAAATAAAGTTTTTTTTGGTATTTCTTTTACTTCTCTTTTTTGCTGCTATTCTTTCTATGGCATCGAAAATAATTGGCTAATAATTTAAGGCTTTATTTCAATACAATCATAGATTAAACTGAATGCTCACTTCCATTTGGGTTTTTGGGATTTATTTTCTTTTTTCTTTCTCTCTTTTATTTGAATTATTGCCAGAAAATGGAAAGAGTCGTTAAACTCTATGGGTGTCTGTGCTCTCGTTATGTTTTGATTGTAAGTTAATTTCCAATTAGACATTAGAAGGGGTTTGCGATTATTTCGATGGGATAGCCAAGGAATAAGGGGTAATAGAAATTTGACAAGCTGGTGATTTTTAGCTACGTAAAAACTCTCATATTAAGAAAATATTTAAAAATGATCCAGAAAACCAGCTTTGAATTTCTAAAATTTAAATGAATATTTAAAAGAGTAGCATGTTCATATAAAATGCATATAAAGCTGTATGTTCTAATAAACCTGTTCTATTTGAAGATATAAAAGTTGATTTTATTTTTAAAAAACCTGTAATTAAAAATATCATAAAATATTAATCAATAAACACAATTATTAATACATATAATTTGGATATTAATTAACGTATCAGTAATACGATAAGTGATACAGACTCTAACCGGATTAATTTTTTTTAAATTTTGCATGCAGTAAATATAATTTCAAATTTCTTGTTTAAAATTCGGTAATTTAGCAAGGGTTTAGAAAAATTAACAATATTACTTTATCAATATGAAAACATTATTTTAATCTAAATAGGTTGTTTTTAAGATTATTATAATTCTATAAAATAAAAATATGTTCAAGATGATATGTAGTTACCTAAAATCAATTTAATTTTAAACAGATGATTAAATTAAACAAGCTCAATTTAAACCAAGATATGTCTATGCAAATTCTATATAAAGTTTATATAATCTTTTTGATCCTTTTCTCATCCGGCTAGAAATGCCTAGCTTGTATAACCCCTAGGGATTATTAGAAATTCAACTAACAATTAAAGGAACAGTTTCGTGCTTTTCAATCATCGAAAAAAAAACTAAATACCAGTTTTTAATTCACAACTTATTAATGAATGAAAAAAAAGCTTAACTGAAGACAAAATATTACGATAAGCAGAAAAATATAATACTTTTAAATTTCATAATCAATTCTGAAAGTACTGTAAAACCGTTCAATCAATCAATTGGTTTTTTTTTATAATTCTTCCTAATCATGCATTCAGTCATTGCAATTGAATTTTTATTCATTAAAATTCAGGCGAAAGAAAATATATGAGAAAATAAAAAAAAACTATAAAATATAATATGACTTTAAATGGTTTTATATATGTTTGTAATCAAACGGATAATATCTAATGCATCAGAAATATATATATAAAAACACAGTGTGTTTTGTATTAAATAACTAAAGAGAGAGTAGGAAAAAACGATTATATCTAATAAAATATAAGAATTAATGATTCGTAAAATTTTATTTAGTTTTTTATTTTTGTTTTTTTGTTTTTTTTCAACTGATTTATACTCTTGTTGTTCCCAATATTTTTTCTTCTTGTCTTCTTTCTACTTGTGTTCTTATGTAATATAAAAGAGATATTATAGAACCGCAAAATCTGTTTTCATTCATGCATTTATTTTATTTTTATAGTTCTGTTATCTTTAGAAGATTTATTGGAATTGAGCAATGTTCATCAATAGAATAGGTCATTGTGTTTTTTTGTTTTGGCAACCACATAATGGAGAACGTTTCAATAGATGACCTTTCTCTATTGAAGAGTTTAAAATTTATTTTAAACTTGAAATTTCTATACTGCTCATGTTCTAAAATTAGCAATGTCTTTAATATGGGAATAATATTAGATCTGTATAAATCAAACCATATAATAGCTTAAATATGTTTAAAAATGTTCTTTATCATCTTACAATTAAAATATGCTTGGTTGCTACATACGTCAAAGCAAATTAAATGCTAAGACTACCAAGGTAGTTATATTTAAATAAGTTCTGCTAGGTATATTTTTTCTAATGTAATATACTTTTTCTTACTTTTGACAAAGATTATTTTCACGAAGTTAGAATCAAAAATATCAGTTGGTTTTATTTTTATAAAAAAATGCCTGTCCATTCTTACCTGAGCCATTATATAAAAAATCATCTTGAGATAAAAATTTATGTAAATTTTTCTACATTTCATACAAAAAATAAATAAATAATTTCATTTAGTTTAAGAGCTAGGTCCAATAAATATCTTCCCTAGCTTCTGTCTCCAACTGTATAAACATAGAAAACAGTTTGGCGATAATTATTCTAAATGTAACATGATTCAATTTTTTTTAAAATTTAAAGTTTATATTCAATTTAAACATGAGTTTAAATAATTTACTACAAAATATGTATCTCTTGTTTAATCTGTAAGTTATTTAATCCTGCATTTGTGGGCAGAGAGTTAAGCAAAAATGACAGATTAGTTTAAAACATAACAAAATGTTTTTATTGAAATCGTTATAAATTTTTATTTCCAGCCATTCATGCCTTTTTTGATTCATATTTCTTAAATTACATTTATATTCCACGACAAAAATTAATGATCTCTCTGGGGAATGATATCAATTTCAAATTTAATATATTAAAACTCCAAATGAAATAAACAATTATTTAATTCAAATCGATTTTATGCTCCAAATAAAGTCAAATGAAAAGCCTATATAAGAGCTTAAGAGTAATGAGTCGTAAGAAGTAATAAAATATATTATTAAGAGTAAGAAAGAAATAAATTAATTCACTTTGCCTTCAATCAAATGATAAGCAAAAAGAAAACAGAAAATAATTCTTATATTAATTCTTATTATAATTAATATAAGAATTTATTATTTTTTCTTCCCCTCCAAAACACAGAAATCAATTTCCTCTAACCCATAGAATTCGTGACCAATAAAGTGATCAAACGATTAGTCAAATGAAGGAAAGAGAAAAACGAAAAATCAGAAAAATTATAGTTAAAAAAAAAGTTTTTCAATTTTTCGGAAATAATTAATTAAAATCCGTTTTAAATCTATAAGACTTTGAAATGTGAAACAAAACCAAATAAGAAAGAAAAATATATAAATTTCTTAATAAGAATAAAATCTCTTTGACCTACAAATTGCTAAAAGAAATTCAATTAAAAACACTTTTCAATAAAACAGTTTTCCGATAGTAACCAGAATTCAATACAGAAATTAATTATAATATTATTATTATATATAATATAAAGCTATTGATTGTTAAAAGAAATTCCCAAATATTTTCCGCTTTTATCACAAACACAACAATCAATTCATTTTCTGAATAATAATATTAATAATGAGAAAAAAATATTTAAATTAATTTTTAATAATAGGTTTTTGGGATAAAATCCAAAAGAAATTTGAATAAAAAAAATTTTATTTATTTATTTTTCTAAATAAGAGAAAAAAAATATTTTAATTTAAATATCAATTCAAAAATAATCAGAGATTAATTAGATTTTTCTTAACTAAAAGTTTTTTTTAATAATGAAAAGTGTTTTTTGAGATTAAGATTTTAACAGAATTTCCTACAAAAGAATAATAGTATAGAAGAGAAATAAAGTGTCGAAAAGAATTAATTATTTAACACAACAACAAAAAATTAAGTCTATTTCTCTTGTGTGACCGACCAGTCCTTCCCATTTCCTCAATAACAGCTAATATTTAAGTAAAATTATATTCCAAACCCCTATTGAATGAGTGATAGAGAGAAAAAAAAGTGAGAAAAAGCATTTCATTTAAGCCTCAATTCTATGCATAAAATATTCTGTGAATGCAATGCAATGAAGAAAATAATAGACAATTGAAATACAATATAAGGAATGAGAAAAAACTTATTTATACTAGAATTACACAATTCTTAGGACACACTTATCAAACAGAATAAAAGCCATACATAGAAGAAGAAAAAACTTTATTAAAACATAAGAATTTTCAGGGCCAAGGATGGGGACAGACAAGTATAGCGTATCGGATATACAGTACTAAATAAAACACAACAATATATGGAGAATAAGAATAATAAAAGAGAAGAACAAAAAAAATTCTTATTTCAGTAAAAGAAGAGAAGAGAGAAAAAAACAAAATTCAATTCATTTCACTATATTTTTCTAATTCGATTCACACCACCAGCTCCTGCACCGGGAGTTGACGGGGGGAAAGGGAATAGCGTTTGGAAGCGCGTGTGTGTGGAACGGGTGCAGTGATGCTAACCATTGAGCTCACAGAGGCAGACAATAGGATTCTCTCAACTTCTCGCACACACATTACAAATACATACACACGATATAGTATATGTGCTATTCGTCAACATTCTGTTCGCCAAATGTATATATAATTTCTTTATTCAACACTTGATTTGTTTGCTGAATAGCAGTGCTTTTGGATGTGAACACAGCATTATATTTGCATATTATTAATGTTATTCAGCAATAAACAAAACAGAACAAAATGCTAGGGACAAATTGTATGGGTGTGATTGAAAATGGCACAAATATTCTAATCGAATTTCTACTACAACAGTCAGTAGTTATGCAAAGAATTTTGACAGAATATTCCCGATATTTTGCAGAATATTTTCATTACAAATAACAATCTAATTATCAATTTCAACAAGCTCAAAAGAATCAAATCAAAATAGAATCATACAGATACAATATGATAAATAAAAACAGAATAATTTCATCAGATTAATAAGTAAGCAAGTAAGATTAATAAAAGCACAAGAATATATCAGGTTAATTTAGATAATCAAGATAATGTATTAATTTAGTTTAAAATTAGCAGTTAACATTATAAAAATGATTTTCAGATAAATACATATGTCCTATGTAATTAAAAATAAATAATAATATTAATATCTTGGTCAATATATGACATTGTATGAACTAGTTAATAATGTGCTTATAAAATATGATAGCTTAAATAAGTATCATTACATAATAGAATATTATTGTTAAAAGTAAAAATTTAATTGATCAAGATAAAAAAATAAAAATGTTTTTGTTGATTAAAACCTACATTGCTTGAATAAGCAAAAATTATTACAATCCATAATTTAATAAAAGCCAATTTTTACACATACACTCCTATATTAACAATAATCTAATATTAGATTTAATAAGAATATAATCAATAAAACTGTCCAATCATTTCATGACTGGTCAGCCACTGATAAGTGTGTGTCAACTGTATGTCTGTGTGAGAGAGCGAGAGAGAGTTCGTGAGTGCGAGCACAGGAATAAATTCCGATCAGAGTGCCATAGCCCCTGTACAACTGCGAGAAAAATAAAAGCTCTATTTGACCATCGATTCGGAGGGAATTATCCATTTTTATGGATGAGTTGACAAATCAATTGAATTGTGATCTAATATAAGAGATAATTCTTTTACTTATTCTCTCGCTTTTGCTGTTTATGTACACAAACATTGCTTTTAACTCATCTCTCTCTCTCTCTCTCTCTCTCTCTCTCTCTCTCTCTCTCTCTCTGCTATTTCACATCTCCTTTACTCTTGCTTTTGGGTTGTCTGTTGTGATTTTTAGCATTCAATTCCTATTATTCTTGTGCTTTATTTTCGTTGCGTTTTTTTCCTTCTTCTTCAGCACAATTCCTATGCCTATCGCATACAATTATTTCCCGTCACTAACTCTGGACAATAGTGCCTAAAGTCCCTGTGCTCACCGTATAAACAGCAGCTATATATCCAAGCGCTTAGATATCTTCATAGGTTTTATTCTTATTCTTGTGTTTGATTTTCACCATTCGATCAGAAAAATTCTGGTTTTTTTTTGTTTGTTTGCGACAAAATGTTTGATAAGAGTGTTTGTGAAGAATATTCTGTAGAATCAAATCGTAAAATCGGAATATTCTTTTTTGTTTCTGTTTTTTTTATTCTGGCTATAATTGTATTTTAAAACTTGTCTTTTATTTATTTTTTTACAGAATTTTTTTGTCAATTTTTTTTCTTTAAATACATTTCTCTATAATTCACAAAAAAATGTTTCAGAATTTCAATTTAATTGCTAATAGAATTGGCTAGGTAGATTTAGCTAGAGCCTGGTTAATTTTGTGTGCATAATTACTATTAAATCACCATGAATCAACTAAAATTTCCCTAGTATGAAAAAATATCTAACTACAATAATAATTAGTTATTAAAATTTACCTAGAACATATTGAATTCTAGAAAACTATAATATTTTTAACCTGAATCATTGAATACTTTTTCTTTGTGGTAAAAATATCGGCAGAATATTCTATAATATATATAAGAATTCTCTATATATTAATAAAGAAATGTTTTTGATGTTAAGGCGTGTGCTGTTATCGCATGTCATATAATGTTTTACAGTTGATGTCCAGTGATGTTGAAGTTTTGAGGACATATACGATTGGGAGTACACGACAATAGCACCGGTGGTTTATTGGTCTAGAGAACTGAAATTTCGAGAGAATCACTTATTCCCAGCTGAACCTAACCCGCAAAAACGTTACCAATACCTTCAATCAACCCCTGGTACTATCAGTGCCTATTAATTCTGTACATCAATGACAAGAATATATAAAATTCCTTATATTTTAAATCAAAGAAAAAAATATATTTATATTTAATTCAATGAAAAGTTAATAAAACTATTTTTATATAATATAAAAATATATTTCTATTATTTCTAAAACATATGAATAAAATAAATCATTTGTTTCTGTTTTCCACAAAAAAAACAAATCTAAAAAAACTCATTGAATAACATAAAATAAGTTGAAAAATCATTTTTATTTTGAGCTAATATTACAGTTATTTTTATTTACTGAGATATAATATTAGTTATTATTCCCATATATTCCTTGTTATAAATCTCTTTCTCCTTTTATTATTGCTTTTTATTTCGGTTTTGATATTTTTTTCTTTTGGTCTCTCTTTATATCTGAAAATATATTTCTTATATTTTTGCACAAAAATCTATTAAATAAATAAAAAATTTATAATAAAAAGATGAGAAATAAATAAAAGAATGATTTGTTGTGTCTATTTGTATATATATTTTGCTCATTGAATCGAATTATACTCTTTTTTTGGGATACTTTTTTAGGTTTTTTTTGATCAATTTTTTTTATCAATTCTTTTGTATTATGATATGACATAATTTTATTCTTACAATTACTTCTTACTATTAGTTCTTACTATTCTTACTATTATAGAGATGTCCAGTAGTGGAAGGGATATATAAATAGTTACTTAAAATATTTCATGTAATCTTTGTAATGTCGGAGAAAAATAAAATCTATTTAAATACAATATAACTAGGTCATATTCAATTAAAATCTGAAAATGCTAAGTAAGATTCCGGTAATATTCAATAACTCTCTGTAGATTTAAAGTTAAATTCTGTTAATATTCTTTGAAATTCTAAAATCATTGCACTAAATTATTGTAATAATCTAGTTAAATTCTATTAGATTAAACAAACACATCCCAGATAAACCGGGAAATACCGTGCTCAATTTAAAAGTTGAGACTTCCCAAAAAAATATACCTTGTTTATTCTGAAAATCAATCATATAAACATTCCTATACTGTTAGTCACAATCTATAAGCAAATAAAGAATTTTATTTTCAACTCTTTTATCAAAATTTTTAAAGCTATTATTTAAAAGAAATTTTCAATTGTTGCTTTTGATCAATTGTTTTATTTAATGGATTTTCTTTGGAATAATTAATTAGAATTTATTTTTCAAAATAAACTTTTTTTTATTTATTTTTCTTTAATATATCCTAAAGAATAAAAGATTTTTCTATTGAATTGTTTTAATTAATTGGATTTTTTTATATATAAAAACTTAATTAAAGAATTCTTTTTTAATTGAATAGAAATAAAATTTATTTGTCGGGTTAGCGGACATGACATATAAGAGAACTTAATAAAGAGTAGCATGCTCATTAGTTTCTAGTTAACCTTTAAAATTTTAATTGAAATAATTGAATATAAAAATTCCGGTTTTTATTCCTATTTTTAAAGAAATGATTTAGACATTCGAGAAAAAAAACAAAAAACTAAAACTTTTAGCCAAAAATATATAAAATCTTTTCAAAAGATATAATTATTTTTCAGTAAAAAAAAACTTTTTAAGAAAATAAATTAAAATTCCATTCAATCAAAAGGCAATGAGTTTTAATTGAAATCCATATCAACTGATAGGGCAAAAGGAGAGAGGCTTTTAAGAAGAGGAAAAAAAACTGTAATTGGGTTTAAAAATAGAGATTAATGTGTGAATCGAAGAGTAAATTAATATTTTAGCAGAAATTTTGATCAAAAAAATATATTTTTATTTGTAATGAAAGACAAAAAAATTTATATATATTTTATGACATATTTATCACTTGAAAAGTTTTTTTTATGAATTTTTGCAAAACCTATTTTTTTGTCTTATAGTCTATAAAAATTCACAAAAACTTTTTTTTCTCTCATTTGCTGTGAAAATGTTTGTGAACTTCAATTAAAAATAATTGGTTTGAATAATAAGAAGAAATATATATACAGTATATCTAAAAGGGTTTATAAATAAAATTTTAATTAAAGAAACTGAAAATTATAGTTTTGAAACCAAAAATATATTTCTTATCAAACATTTATTTCACTCATAATTAATATTTATTGCCAACAAATCATATTCAATACCAATAAGTTATTTAAGAATTTTTGGTTTTAATATTTAATAGATTTTTAAGATATATAAAGATTTCGGATCTCTCTCTCTCTCTCTCTCTCTCTCTCTCTCTCTCTCTCTCTCTCTCTCCTCCCCATCCATCTCTTCCAAAGCTATATAAATAAAGCTATCAAAAGGACTTATCCCTTCACTCGTCTCCGAAGAGAAGAAATAATTTTTGGTTTTTATATATAAGAAAATTATTTTTAATTTTTACTCATTTTTTTAAAAGTTTTTTTTTCTGTTTTGATATATATTTTATACACATTTTTAAGCACTGGTTTTCAAGAGTGAAATTGTAGTTATCGTTAATCAATGTCATTGAGATTATGTGAACATTTGTCTGTCTGTTCACTCACTTATTTAGGTTCGGGTACTCTATTCCACATAATGTAGTTAGCGAGCGGTCAATGAGCTAAAAAAATCTATCTGTACTTTAAGTGCGAGAGGATAGGGATGGAGAGAGAGAGAGAGAGAGAGAGAGAGAGAGAGAGAACTATTGATTAGTCTAATAATCATTAGGGTATCGAAAAAAATTAAGTGACAAATAGCCGCAAAAGTACTGGTTTTCCCCCCTCTTTCCCCCACTCCATGTCAGCCCAGTTCTCATCAAAACTGAAAAACTACACAAAGAGTGATATCTCCTCTCATTTAATAAGAAAAAGGGCACAAAAGTAACGCTTATCTGATTATTAGCCTACGCCCTTCTACCTACAGGTGCCCCCACTTTCATCGCAAGTGGAACGGGTTCTCTATATTTCTCTCTCTCACTAGTCAGTCATCAAGAAAAATTTATGTATTCCCATCACTAACTACCGGCGCTCAAGATATGCTTAAATAGATAGCTCATTCAGTTTCACACACTGATGGCCCACAACAAAAAGGGCATAATATGACTACATTAATAGCCAATGAGTTGCGCCTATTTGGCAGATAATTACTTGATTTATATGTATATATATTTTTTTGCTCAAAAACTTCTCTTCTCTTTCCACTACTTTGGGCTAAGGTTTTGCTCTTTTTATTACTATTAGTGATACATCTCTTTGAGAAATAAAAAATAAGAGAATCTTCTTTTAGAAAGTAGAAGGACTGGACTGGACTGAACAGTTTCCCACGACTACTGGGTATATAAGTGCCCACTAGTTATATATATAAAAGCGATGATTATTTCTTTTTTTATACACAGATATATATATAAATTTCTTATTTTTGCTCCTCTAGTGTTAGGACTAATGAACTTTGAAAATGAGAAATACATTTAGAGATAGTGAGAGTGAAGAAAAAGTTTTATATTTAACGAAAAAAAAAAATAATTTTTATTTTTTTTAAATGAAAATTTTCATTTGATTTGATTTTTATTTAAATTTATTTCTAATTCCCAAAACATTAATTTGTCCTGAATATTGTAAATACTAATAATACTAAATAATACCTGGTGCTCTCTCACTTAACTCTATTGGTATTTATTTTTTCTCCTATCCATTCTTAATCCCACAACTGATTTAATATTTATGTTTTCAATTTAAATCTAAATAACAAGAAAAAAAAAGTTTTTTCTTAACTTTTTCTTCCGTTCACTACTAATAGTCTACTATTGTGTCCCCTCTCGTTCTTCACTTCCCTCTCCTCTCCTCCTAAACAACTAATTAATTATTAATCAGTCGAACGAATAATTGATTAATTAATTGAAGTAAGAAAAAAATTTGCATTAAATATTCTTTAATGACTCTTTTTGGGCTTCACTTTTCCGTATAAGACGTATAGACTGTAGACAAGACATGAATAGCTTTGGCATTTTTTTTATGGCACTTATTATATGTAAATGACTTATAAATTAATTAAACAGTGTTTTTATGCATATTTTCGCTTTTGGTCTCATAATTATTAGATTTTGAAGTTTATTATACAGTGTTTTAGGTTATTTTTTTTTGTTGCTTTCTTAGGAGAAATTGATTTTTTAGAGTTAATTTTCTCTATCTTTCTCTCCCCTTCGTTATTAGAGACCTATGTTTTAGTCAATTAATTAGTTTTTCTGTTTTTTAGTATTGGTTTTGATTATATTTTTATTTTTCTATCTCTAGAAAATGAAATTTAGCAGAAATTCAATGTTAATTAACAAAAATAAATTAATAAATAAACTAGCTTATTAATATCCAGGGTTAACTAAAACAGATTATAATCAGAGATAGTTAGAAGTTATCAGAACTACTATAAATTACTAGCAAGTTATTCTTATTATTTGAACCAATTCTGTTAAATATCTTTATATAATCAGAAGAATCTGTCCAAATTATATTATAGCTAGCTTATTATTACCCTGTTTTTTATTATAACATTACTGTTATTGCAAAAAAAAACTTTACCCCCATTTCTACTGTGTCAGTTATCATGAATAGGTGTCTTGGTAAAATTTTTATAATCTACCTTAAATTTTAGCGTATGTTCTTGTATTTATTATTATGATCTATGAAAGTTTTCTAATTTGAAAATACCAAGTATACTTTTACTTACGTAAAATATCCACAATAAACATGTCCTAGTATAAAGATACAAGTAAACATCCTACATTTTCTGATTATAAATTCATCATCTCTGATATAAAATAATAAGATTGAATTTTAATTTATAAAAAAACCTTTTTTATATATATTTTATATCAACAAAAAAACGAAATAAAACTTTAAAATTTGTAAAAAAATCACTGATAAGTAGTGTAAGGAATAAGTTATATATAAATAAAAAGGCAGAAATAAAATTAAACTCTTTTTTTCTGGGATTTTGTTTTTTTTTATTCTTTAGGTTTTTATCTGCAGAAAAAGATTTCTATTCAGTGGCGCAGAAGAAAAGAGTGCATCAGATAATCGAAAAAAAAACCTAAAGCCTAGAGTACAGTAAAACTTCAGCACAAATAACATACAAAAAAAATAAAGAGAAGAATGAAAAAGAAGAATATATTAGAAAATTTTCACACAATCAGCAGTAGTTAGTCTATCCCAGCAGAGAGCGGATCAGTCCACACACATCCCTCCCTCTCCATCCACTCCACTCAACTCATCCCTCCATCAGAAAATTTTTTTTAGTTAATTAACGTTTAATTTTTTTTGTGTTACTTATTCTGAATAATAAATGTATAGAAAAGAAAATATAAAATCAAATAAAATGAAGAAAATTATGAGAAAAAACGATTTTATATACACTTATATAACGATTCTCTTCATAACCGGTTATTTGAGTGGAGAGGGAGACAGAGATTGAGGCACTGGTAGCTCAAAAAACCTCAAACATAACCTCATCCCCTCTCAACACAACTGGTCAGACAAAATACTTTATTCCCTGTGCTCTTCTCACACACACTCTCAGGCTGTCTAAAGAGCTGGAAAACCAGTCTGTCCTCACATTTATTTATATATAACTACTTTATAACTACAGACAAACCTCGATATAAAGCGTTCTATAACAACAAAATAACTATATATTTATTTATAACATAGAATATTCTGATTGAAGAACAGATTTTTCTCTCTCTTAAGAATTGTTTATTGTTTATACAGAATATTAAGAATTATTTTTTTATTTTTTTTTTAATTTTCTTTTAAAGTTTTGTTTTTGAATGCTTTTTGTTTTAAAATAGGATTTGAGTGTATTTTTGATTTTTTTTTTTTTGGTTCATTCTGTGTGTGAAAAGTCATTGAGTGGTAAAAATGCATTTAAAAACATTAATTATTGTTTAACAAAACAGTATTCACACAAAGAATACAAAACACATATTAAGTAAATATATTTTTTTCGCATAATATTATATAATAGAAGAGATAAGACGTTAAGAAAATAAGAAAAATGTTTGCTTAAAAACAAAATATTTGCTTAAAGTTTATGAAATAAAAAGAAAAAATATAAAGGAATGCTTAGAAATTTGGTGCATTAGTTCTGATATTAGTTCTAAAGACTAGTAGTTATTAACAGATTTACGCAAAACTATTATAATATATAATATTCTCTCTCTCTCTCTCTCACACACACACATAGCTCTCTCCCTTCTCTCTCATAGTTCTCTCCCTTCTCTCTCATAGTTCTCTCTCTCTCTCTCTCTCACACATAGCTCTTTCCTTTCTCTCTCATAGTTCTCTCTCTCTCTCACACATAGCTCTCTCTCTCTCACTCTCTCTCTCTCTCTCTCTCTCAGTTCTCTCTCTCTCTCCCTTCTCTCTCATAGCTCTCTCTCTCTCTCTCTCCCTCTCCTCTCATAGCTCTCCCTTCTCCCTCATAGCTCTCCTTCTTCTCTCTCATAGCTCTCCCTCTTCTCTCTCACAGATCTCCCTCTCCACTCACATCAAACATCCAGAGCTCTCAACTCATCTTCATTGAGTGCATAGTTTAGGACATTAGGAGAAGAGGCAGCAAAACCTGTACCACAAAAGCGATTGCCATTTCCGCTGTTATGCAATCGATGCGTGCAAACAGCCAGTGCTTAACAAACGTATTTTTTTCTCTCTCTCTCTCTCTCTCTCTCTCTCTCGATCGGAATGGGGGAAGGGATGCAAACGAGAGAGAGAGAGAGAGAGGGGGGGAGTCAGACAGAGATGTCTTCTCACTCTATGACATAGAATAGCATCTCTTATATTAAAAAATATTTATAATAAATATTTGACTACTATTTAAAGTTTTTTTCTCTCTTGTATTGAATAGAGAAATGAAATGCATTACAGAAATTGAATGACTGCGAGAGTGGAAATGCATTTTCACATTTCACACACATATCGAGAGAGAGAAGAGAAGAGAAATAGTTATAAATATATGTATGCTTTGCATGAATACACACTTGCATATTGACAGTGAGTTTCATTCCCCTCCCCCCTCAAGTTTTCCCCCACTCTCCTCCTCCTCCATCTTTACTGACACTGAAAAACCCCTCGAAATTTAATCATTAATTTTATTTTCAGCACAAAATTTAATTTTCTTTTCTCCTATTCTGTCGCCTATTGTTGTCTAAGGAATTGTGTGTTTTGTGAAGACTAAAAGTTTTTTTTGGAACTTTTCATATGAATTGACTCTTATTTTTGTAGCGAAACAAATATATATCGGGTTTTCTTTGTAATTGATTTCATGAATAATTGAATCAAAATTTTAGTCATTTTTAAAATTATAACAATATTAAAAAAATACGTTAATAAACTTTTTTAATATGCTTACGATTCTGTAAACAAGATTAAATGCATTGCTTTTTGTTTGGTTACAATTATTTCCTATGAAATGTCCAATAAATAAATGTATTGTTAGCTTACCTAGAAGGAAATAAAAAAAAAATTTTGATTATTATAACATGTTAAAAATAATTTTTTATTTAAATAGGTTGCTAATTATGCATAGAATAGTTATTAAGTAAATTCGTTAAGCAGTGTCAGTGCTAATAATGCAATACCTTGGGTAATTATGGATAAAGTAGCAAGCACCTAGAATCTTAATTTTAATCTTTTAACAAACTTATAAATTGAAAAATATTGATTTGTGTTAATAAATCAGGCTTAATATGCTTAAGAAATTAATATTTAATTTGAATATATTTATTTCTCAAGGTAATTTTTGTACTATACTATATTTCGAGTATTGTATAATATATTACAATATTTAACATAAGAATAATTTTCTATAAAAATAAATTAAAAAAATTTAAAAACTTTA